>CAJHNH020003956.1:0-52556 GCA_905116865.2 Candidula unifasciata
ATTTCAATTGTTGCCCCCAGATTGTACCAAAATGCCAAATCAGACATTCAGTTTACCTACACTGCATCTAGCGTGTCTATTCATGTGTAAAAAAATTGTCTGGGACTCAGTGTTTAGTGGTAGGATACAAACAAGTTGTTAGGAACAATTCTTCGTAAAATTTGTTTTTCACTTTATTCTTATCTATTTTTCTGTCACCAACGAGCTCCAAAGTGTCCAATTTATTATCTAGATTATCTCGTCAAGTGTGAAATGATAGACTGAGACTAAATTGGCAACTTTTTTGCAAATATTTTTTTTTTTTGCCAAACGCGAAAGGCATAAATTCTGCAAAACTGTCACTTGTGGTCATTTTTATGTTATCTCAATTGTTGCCCCCAGATTGTACGAAAATGCCAAATCAGACATTCAGTTTAACTACTCTGCATCTAGCGTGTGTAGGACACAAACAAGTTGTTGGAACAATTCTTCGTAAAATTTGTTTTTCACTTTTATCTTATCTATTTTTCTGTCACCAACGAGCTCCAAAGTGTCCAATTTATCATCTAGAGTATCTCGTCAAGTGTGAAATGATAGACTGAGACTAAATTGGCAACTTTTTGGAAAATATGATTTTGGCCAAACGCGAAAGGCATAAATTCTGAAAAATGTCACTTGTGGTCATTTTTATGTTATCTCAATTGTTGCCCCCAGATTGTACAAAAATGCCAAATCAGACACCAGTTTAACTACTCTGCATCTAGCGTGTCTATTCATGTGTGTAAAAAATAATTGTCTGGGACTCACTGTTTAGTGGTAGGACACAAACAAGTTGTTAGGAACATTTCTTCGTAAAATTTGTTTTTCACTTTTATCTTATCTATTTTTCTGTCACCAATGAGCTCCAAAGTGTCCAATTTCTCATCTAGAGTATCTCGTCAAGTGTGAAATGATAGACTGAGACTAAATTGGCAACTTTTTTTGGAAAATATGATTTTTGGCAAACGCGAAAGGCATAAATTCTGGAAAAATGTCACTTGTGGTCATTTTTATGTTATCTCAATTGTTGCCCCCAGATTGTACAAAAATGCCAAATCAGACATTCAGTTTAACTACTCTGCATCTAGCGTGTCTATTCATGTGTAAAATAATTGTCTGGGACTCAATGTTTAGTGGTAGGACACAAACAAGTTGTTAGGAACATTTCTTCGTAAAATTTGTTTTTCACTTTTATCTTATCTTTTTTTTCTGTCACCAACGAGCTCCAAAGTGTCCAATTTATCATCTAGAGTATCTCGTCAAGTGTGAAATGATAGACTGAGACTAAATTGGCAACTTTTTGGAAAATATGATTTTGGCCAAACGCGAAAGGCATAAATTCTGCAAAAATGTCACTTGTGGTCATTTTTATGTTATCTCAATTGTTGCCCCCAGATTGTACCAAAATGCCAAATCAGACATTCAGTTTACCTACTCTGCATCTAGCGTGTCTATTCATGTGTAAAATAATTGTCTGGGACTCAATGTTTAGTGGTAGGACACAAACAAGTTGTTAGGAACAATTCTTCGTAAAATTTGTTTTTCACTTTTATCTTATCTATTTTTCTGTCACCAACGAGCTCCAAAGTGTCCAATTTATCATCTAGAGTATCTCGTCAAGTGTGAAATGATAGACTGAGACTAAATTGGCAACTTTTTTGAAAATATGATTTTGGCCAAACGCGAAAGGCATAAATTCTGGAAAAATGTCACTTGTGGTCATTTTTATGTTATCTCAATTGTTGCCCCCAGATTGTACCAAAATGCCAAATCAGACATTCAGTTTACCTACTCTGCATCTAGCGTGTCTATTCATGTGTAAAATAATTGTCTGGGACTCAATGTTTAGTGGTAGGACACAAACAAGTTGTTAGGAACATTTCTTCGTAAAATTTGTTTTTCACTTTTATCTTATCTATTTTTCTGTCACCAACGAGCTCCAAAGTGTCCAATTTATCATCTAGAGTATCTCGTCAAGTGTGAAATGATAGACTGAGACTAAATTGGCAACTTTTTGGAAAAATATGATTTTGGCCAAACGCGAAAGGCATAAATTCTGGAAAAATGTCACTTGTGGTCATTTTTATGTTATCTCAATTGTTGCCCCCAGATTGTACCAAAATGCCAAATCAGACATTCAGTTTAACTACTCTGCATCTAGCGTGTCTATTCATGTGTAAAATAATTGTCTGGGACTCACTGTTTAGTGGTAGGACACAAACAAGTTGTTAGGAACATTTCTTCGTAAAATTTGTTTTTCACTTTTATCTTATCTATTTTTCTGTCACCAACGAGCTCCAAAGTTTCCAATTTATCATCTAGAGTATCTCGTCAAGTGTGAAATGATAGACTGAGACTAAATTGGAAACTTTTTGAAATATGATTTTGGCCAAACGCGAAAGGCACAAATTCTGGAAAAATGTCACTTGTGGTCATTTTTATGTTATCTCAATTGTTGCCCCCAGATTGTACCAAAATGCCAAATCAGACATTCAGTTTACTACTCTGCATCTAGCGTGTCTATTCATGTGTAAAATAATTGTCTGGGACTCAATGTTTAGTGGTAGGACACAAACAAGTTGTTAGGAACATTTCTTCGTAAAATTTGTTTTTCACTTTTATCTTATCTATTTTTCTGTCACCTACGAGCTCCAAAGTGTCCAATTTATCATCTAGAGTATCTCGTCAAGTGTGAAATGATAGACTGAGACTAAATTGGCAACTTTTTGAAAAAATATGATTTTGGCCAAACGCGAAAGGCATAAATTCTGGAAAAAAATGTCACTTGTGGTCATTTTTATGTTATCTCAATTGTTGCCCCCAGATTGTACCAAAATGCCAAATCAGACATTCAGTTTAACTACTCTGCATCTAGCGTGTCTATTCATGTGTAAAATAATTGTCTGGGACTCACTGTTTAGTGGTAGGACACAAACAAGTTGTTAGGAACATTTCTTCGTAAAATTTGTTTTTCACTTTTATCTTATCTATTTTTCTGTCACCTACGAGCTCCAAAGTGTCCAATTTATCATCTAGAGTATCTCGTCAAGTGTGAAATGATAGACTGAGACTAAATTGGCAACTTTTTGCAAAAATATGATTTTGGCCAAACGCGAAAGGCATAAATTCTGAAAAATTGTCACTTGTGGTCATTTTTATGTTATCTCAATTGTTGCCCCCAGATTGTACAAAAATGCCAAATCAGACATCCAGTTTAACTACTCTGCATCTAGCGTGTCTATTCATGTGTAAAATAATTGTCTGGGACTCACTGTTTAGTGGTAGGACACAAACAAGTTGTTAGGAACATTTCTTCGTAAAATTTGTTTTTCACTTTTATCTTATCTATTTTTCTGTCACCTATGAGCTCCAAAGTGTCCAATTTCTCATCTAGAGTATCTCGTCAAGTGTGAAATGATAGACTGAGACTAAATTGGCAACTTTTTTGAAAATATGATTTTGGCCAAACGCGAAAGGCATAAATTCTGGAAAAAATGTCACTTGTGGTCATTTTTATGTTATCTCAATTGTTGCCCCCAGATTGTACCAAAATGCCAAATCAGACATTCAGTTTAACTACTCTGCATCTAGCGTGTCTATTCATGTGTAAAATAATTGTCTGGGACTCAATGTTTAGTGGTAGGACACAAACAAGTTGTTAGGAACAATTCTTCGTAAAATTTGTTTTTCACTTTTATCTTATCTATTTTTCTGTCACCAACGAGCTCCAAAGTGTCCAATTTATCATCTAGAGTATCTCGTCATGTGTGAAATGATAGACTGAGACTAAATTGGCAACTTTTTGGAAAATATGATTTTGGCCAAACGCGAAAGGCATAAATTCTGGAAAAATGTCACTTGTGGTCATTTTTATGTTATCTCAATTGTTGCCCCCAGATTGTACCAAAATGCCAAATCAGACATTCAGTTTAACTACTCTGCATCTAGCGTGTCTATTCATGTGTAAAATAATTGTCTGGGACTCAATGTTTAGTGGTAGGACACAAACAAGTTGTTAGGAACAATTCTTCGTAAAATTTGTTTTTCACTTTTATCTTATCTATTTTTCTGTCACCAATGAGCTCCAAAGTGTCCAATTTATCATCTAGAGTATCTCGTCAAGTGTGAAATGATAGACTGAGACTAAATTGGCAACTTTTTTGGAAAATATGATTTTGGCCAAACGCGAAAGGCATAAATTCTGGAAAAATGTCACTTGTGGTCATTTTTATGTTATCTCAATTGTTGCCCCCAGATTGTACCAAAATGCCAAATCAGACATTCAGTTTACCTACTCTGCATCTAGCGTGTCTATTCATGTGTAAAATAATTGTCTGGGACTCACTGTTTAGTGGTAGGACACAAACAAGTTGTTAGGAACATTTCTTCGTAAAATTTGTTTTTCACTTTTATCTTATCTATTTTTCTGTCACCTATGAGCTCTAAAGTGTCCAATTTATCATCTAGAGTATCTCGTCAAGTGTGAAATGATAGACTGAGACTAAATTGGCAACTTTTTTGGAAAATATGATTTTGGCCAAACGCGAAAGGCATAAATTCTGCAAAATTGTCACTTGTGGTCATTTTTATGTTATCTCAATTGTTGCCCCCAGATTGTACAAAAATGCCAAATCAGACATTCAGTTTACCTACTCTGCATCTAGCGTGTCTATTCATGTGTAAAATAATTGTCTGGGACTCACTGTTTAGTGGTAGGACACAAACAAGTTGTTAGGAACATTTCTTCGTAAAATTTGTTTTTCACTTTTATCTTATCTATTTTTCTGTCACCTACGAGCTCCAAAGTGTCCAATTTATCATCTAGAGTATCTCGTCAAGTGTGAAATGATAGACTGAGACTAAATTGGCAACTTTTTTTGAAAATATGATTTTGGCCAAACGCGAAAGGCATAAATTCTGGAAAAATTGTCACTTGTGGTCATTTTTATGTTATCTCAATTGTTGCCCCCAGATTGTACAAAAATGCCAAATCAGACATTCAGTTTACTACTCTGCATCTAGCGTGTCTATTCATGTGTAAAATAATTGTCTGGGACTCAATGTTTAGTGGTAGGACACAAACAAGTTGTTAGGAACATTTCTTCGTAAAATTTGTTTTTCACTTTTATCTTATCTATTTTTCTGTCACCAACGAGCTCCAAAGTGTCCAATTTATCATCTAGAGTATCTCGTCAAGTGTGAAATGATAGACTGAGACTAAATTGGCAACTTTTTTGGAAAATATGATTTTGGCCAAACGCGAAGGGCATAAATTCTGAAAAAATGTCACTTGTGGTCATTTTTATGTTATCTCAATTGTTGCCCCCAGATTGTACAAAAATGCCAAATCAGACATCAGTTTAACTACTCTGCATCTAGCGTGTCTATTCATGTGTAAAATAATTGTCTGGGACTCAATGTTTAGTGGTAGGACACAAACAAGTTGTTAGGAACAATTCTTCGTAAAATTTGTTTTTTTCACTTTTATCTTATCTATTTTTCTGTCACCTATGAGCTCCAAAGTGTCCAATTTATCATCTAGAGTATCTCGTCAAGTGTGAAATGATAGACTGAGACTAAATTGGCAACTTTTTTGAAAAAATATGATTTTGGCCAAACGCGAAAGGCATAAATTCTGCAAAAATGTCACTTGTGGTCATTTTTATGTTATCTCAATTGTTGCCCCCAGATTGTACAAAAATGCCAAATCAGACATTCAGTTTACTACTCTGCATCTAGCGTGTCTATTCATGTGTAAAATAATTGTCTGGGACTCAATGTTTAGTGGTAGGACACAAACAAGTTGTTAGGAACATTTCTTCGTAAAATTTGTTTTTCACTTTTATCTTATCTATTTTTCTGTCACAACGAGCTCCAAAGTGTCCAATTTATCATCTAGAGTATCTCGTCAAGTGTGAAATGATAGACTGAGACTAAATTGGCAACTTTTTTGAAAATATGATTTTGGCCAAACGCGAAAGGCATAAATTCTGCAAAAAAAATTGTCACTTGTGGTCATTTTTATGTTATCTCAATTGTTGCCCCCAGATTGTACAAAAATGCCAAATCAGACATTCAGTTTAACTACTCTGCATCTAGCGTGTCTATTCATGTGTAAAAAAATTGGCTGGGACTCACTGTTTAGTGGTAGGACACAAACAAGTTGTTAGGAACATTTCTTCGTAAAATTTGTTTTTCACTTTTATCTTATCTATTTTTCTGTCACCTATGAGCTCCAAAGTGTCCAATTTCTCATCTAGAGTATCTCGTCGTGTGTGTGAAATGATAGACTGAGACTAAATTGGCAACTTTTTGGAAAAAATATTATTTTGGCCAAACGAGAAAGGCATACATTCTGGAAAAATGTCTCTTGTGGTCATTATTATGTTATATCAATTGTTGCGCCCAGATTGTACAAAAAATGCCAAATCAGTCATTCAGTTTAACTACTCTGCATCTAGCGTGTCTATTCATGTGTAAAATAATTGTCTGGGACTCAATGTTTAGTGGTAGGACACAATCAAGTTGTTAGGAACAATTCTTCGTAAAATTTGTTTTTCACTTTTATCTTATCTATTTGTCTGTCACCTATGAGCTCCAAAGTGTCCCATTTATCATCTAGAGTGTCTGGTCAAGTATGAAATGATAGACTGAGACTAAATTGGCAACTTTTTTGAAAAATATGATTTTGGCCAAACGCGAAGGCATAAATTCTGGCAAAAAATGTCACTTGTGGTCATTTTTATGTTATCTCAATTGTTGCCCCCAGATTGTACAAAAATGCCAAATCAGACATTCAGTTTAACTACTCTGCATCTAGCGTGTCTATTCATGTGTAAAATAATTGTCTGGGACTCAATGTTTAGTGGTAGGACACAAACAAGTTGTTAGGAACAATTTCTTCGTAAAATTTGTTTTTCACTTTTATCTTATCTATTTTTCTGTCACCAACGAGCTCCAAAGTGTCCAATTTATCATCTAGAGTATCTCGTCAAGTGTGAAATGATAGACTGAGACTAAATTGGCAACTTTTTTGAAAATATGATTTTGGCCAAACGCGAAAGGCATAAATTCTGGAAAAATGTCACTTGTGGTCATTTTTATGTTATCTCGATTGTTGCCCCCAGATTGTACAAAAATGCCAAATCAGACATTCAGTTTAACTACTCTGCATCTAGCGTGTCTATTCATGTGTAAAATAATTGTCTGGGACTCACTGTTTAGTGGTAGGACAAAAACAAGTTGTTAGGAACATTTCTTCGTAAAATTTGTTTTTCACTTTTATCTTATCTATTTTTCTGTCACCAACGAGCTCCAAAGTGTCCAATGTATCATCTAGAGTATCTCGTCAAGTGTGAAATGATAGACTGAGACTAAATTGGCAACTTTTTTGAAATTATGATTTTGGCCAAACGCGAAAGGCATAAATTCTGGAAAAATGTCACTTATGGTCATTTTTATGTTATCTCAATTGTTGCCCCCAGATTGTACAAAAATGCCAAATCAGACATTCAGTTTACCTACTCTGCATCTAGCGTGTCTATTCATGTGTAAAATAATTGTCTGGGACTCAATGTTTAGTGGTAGGACACAAACAAGTTGTTAGGAACAATTCTTCGTAAAATTTTTTTTTTCACTTTTATCTTATCTATTTTTCTGTCACCAACGAGCTCCAAAGTGTCCAATTTATCATCTAGAGTATCTCGTCAAGTGTGAAATGATAGACTGAGACTAAATTGGCAACTTTTTTGAAAATATATTTTGGCCAAACGCGAAAGGCATAAATTCTGGAAAAATGTCACTTGTGGTCATTTTTATGTTATCTCAATTGTTTGCCCCCAGATTGTACAAAATGCCAAATCAGACATTCAGTTTACCTACTCTGCATCTAGCGTGTCTATTCATGTGTAAAATAATTGTCTGGGACTCAATGTTTAGTGGTAGGACACAAACAAGTTGTTAGGAACAATTCTTCGTAAAATTTGTTTTTCACTTTTATCTTATCTATTTTTCTGTCACCTACGAGCTCCAAAGTGTCCAATTTATCATCTAGAGTATCTCGTCAAGTGTGAAATGATAGACTGAGACTAAATTGGCAACTTTTTTGAAAATATGATTTTGGCCAAACGCGAAAGGCATAAATTCTGGAAAAATGTCACTTGTGGTCATTTTTATGTTATCTCAATTGTTGCCCCCAGATTGTACAAAAATGCCAAATCAGACATTCAGTTTAACTACTCTGCATCTAGCGTGTCTATTCATGTGTAAAATAATTGTCTGGGACTCACTGTTTAGTGGTAGGACACAAACAAGTTGTTAGGAACATTTCTTCGTAAAATTTGTTTTTCACTTTTATCTTATCTATTTTTCTGTCACCTATGAGCTCCAAAGTGTCCAATTTCTCATCTAGAGTATCTCGTCAAGTGTGAAATGATAGACTGAGACTAAATTGGCAACTTTTTTGGAAAATATGATTTTGGCCAAACGCGAAAGGCATAAATTCTGGAAAAATGTCACTTGTGGTCATTTTTTTATGTTATCTCAATTGTTGCCCCCAGATTGTACAAAAATGCCAAATCAGACATTCAGTTTAACTACTCTGCATCTAGCGTGTCTATTCATGTGTAAAATAATTGTCTGGGACTTGTTTTAGTGGTAGGGACAAAAACAAGTTGTTAGGAACAATTCTTCGTAATTTTTTTTTTTTTCACTTTTATCTTATCTATTTTTCTGTCACCAACGAGCTCCAAAGTGTCCAATTTATCATCTAGAGTATCTCGTCAAAATGATAGACTGAGACTAAATTGGCAACTTTTTGGAAAATATGATTTTGGCCAAACGCGAAAGGCATAAATTTCTGAAAAATGTCACTTGTGGTCA
The DNA here is from genome assembly GCA_905116865.2 of Candidula unifasciata. Lineage (NCBI taxonomy): Eukaryota > Metazoa > Mollusca > Gastropoda > Stylommatophora > Geomitridae > Candidula > Candidula unifasciata. The sequence continues at coordinate 8,899 of CAJHNH020003956.1, forward strand.
TTTTTATGTTATCTCAATTGTTGCCCCCAGATTGTACAAAAATGCCAAATCAGACATCAGTTTAACTACTCTGCATCTAGCGTGTCTATTCATGTGTAAAATAATTGTCTGGGACTCACTGTTTAGTGGTAGGACACAAACAAGTTGTTAGGAACATTCTTCGTAAAATTTTTTTTTTCACTTTTATCTTATCTATTTTTCTGTCACAAACGAGCTCCAAAGTGTCCAATTTCTCATCTAGAGTATCTCGTCAAGTGTGAAATGATAGACTGAGACTAAATTGGCAACTTTTTGGAAAATATGATTTTTGGCCAAACGCGAAAGGCATAAATCCTGGGAAAATGTCGCTTGTGGTCATTTTTATGTTATCTCAATTGTTGCCCCCAGATTGTACCAAAATGCCAAATCAGACATTCATTTTACCTACTCTGCATCTAGCGTGTCTATTCATGTGTAAAATAATTGTCTGGGACTCACTGTTTAGTGGTAGGACACAAACAAGTTGTTAGGAACATTTCTTCGTAAAATTTGTTTTTTTCACTTTTATCTTATCTATTTTTCTGTCACCAACGAGCTCCAAAGTGTCCAAATTTCTCATCTAGAGTATCTCGTCAAGTGTGAAATGATAGACTGAGACTAAATTGGCAACTTTTTTGAAAATATGATTTTGGCCAAACGCGAAAGGCATAAATTCTGCAAAAATGTCACTTGTGGTCATTTTTATGTTATCTCAATTGTTGCCCCCAGATTGTACAAAAATGCCAAATCAGACATTCAGTTTACCTACTCTGCATCTAGCGTGTCTATTCATGTGTAAAATAATTGTCTGGGACTCAATGTTTAGTGGTAGGACACAAACAAGTTGTTAGGAACAATTCTTCGTAAAATTTGTTTTTCACTTTTATCTTATCTATTTTTCTGTCACCAACGAGCTCCAAAGTGTCCAATTTATCATCTAGAGTATCTCGTCAAGTGTGAAATGATAGACTGAGACTAAATTGGCAACTTTTTGAAAATATGATTTTGGCCAAACGCGAAAGGCATAAATTCTGGAAAAATGTCACTTGTGGTCATTTTTTTATGTTATCTCAATTGTTGCCCCCCAGATTGTACCAAAATGCCAAATCAGACATTCAGTTTACCTACTCTGCATCTAGCGTGTCTATTCATGTGTAAAATAATTGTCTGGGACTCACTGTTTAGTGGTAGGACACAAACAAGTTGTTAGGAACATTTCTTCGTAAAATTTGTTTTTCACTTTTATCTTATCTATTTTTCTGTCACCTATGAGCTCCAAAGTGTCCAATTTATCATCTAGAGTATCTCGTCAAGTGTGAAATGATAGACTGAGACTAAATTGGCAACTTTTTTGAAAATATTATTTTGGCCAAACGCGAAAGGCATAAATTCTGGAAAAAATGTCACTTGTGGTCATTTTTATGTTATCTCAATTGTTGCCCCCAGATTGTACCAAAAATGCCAAATCAGACATTCAGTTTACCTACTCTGCATCTAGCGTGTCTATTCATGTGTAAAATAATTGTCTGGGACTCAATGTTTAGTGGTAGGACACAAACAAGTTGTTAGGAACATTCTTCGTAAAAAATTTGTTTTTCACTTTTATCTTATCTATTTTTCTGTCACCAACGAGCTCCAAAGTGTCCAATTTATCATCTAGAGTATCTCGTCAAGTGTGAAATGATAGACTGAGACTAAATTGGCAACTTTTTGGAAAATATGATTTTGGCCAAACGCGAAAGGCATAAATTCTGAAAAATGTCACTTGTGGTCATTTTTATGTTATCTCAATTGTTGCCCCCAGATTGTACCAAAAATGCCAAATCAGACATTCAGTTTAACTACTCTGCATCTAGCGTGTCTATTCATGTGTAAAATAATTGTCTGGGACTCACTGTTTAGTGGTAGGACACAAACAAGTTGTTAGGAACATTTCTTCGTAAAATTTGTTTTTCACTTTTATCTTATCTATTTTTCTGTCACCAATGAGCTCCAAAGTGTCCAATTTATCATCTAGAGTATCTCGTCAAGTGTGAAATGATAGACTGAGACTAAATTGGCAACTTTTTTGGAAAAATATGATTTTGGCCAAACGCGAAAGGCATAAATTCTGGAAAAATGTCACTTGTGGTCATTTTTATGTTATCTCAATTGTTGCCCCCAGATTGTACCAAAATGCCAAATCAGACATTCAGTTTACCTACTCTGCATCTAGCGTGTCTATTCATGTGTAAAATAATTGTCTGGGACTCACTGTTTAGTGGTAGGACACAAACAAGTTGTTAGGAACAATTCTTCGTAAAATTTTTTTTTCACTTTTATCTTATCTATTTTTCTGTCACCAACGAGCTCCAAAGTGTCCAATTTATCATCTAGAGTATCTCGTCAAGTGTGAAATGATAGACTGAGACTAAATTGGCAACTTTTTTTGAAAATATGATTTTGGCCAAACGCGAAAGGCATAAATTCTGGAAAAATGTCACTTGTGGTCATTTTTATGTTATCTCAATTGTTGCCCCCAGATTGTACCAAAATGCCAAATCAGACATTCAGTTTACTACTCTGCATCTAGCGTGTCTCTATTCATGTGTAAAAAAATTGTCTGGGACTCACTGTTTAGTGGTAGGACACAAACAAGTTGTTAGGAACATTTCTTCGTAAAATTTGTTTTTCACTTTTATCTTATCTATTCTTCTGTCACCTATGAGCTCCAAAGTGTCCAATTTTTCAACTAGAGTATCTCGTCAAGTGTGAAATGATAGACTGAGACTAAATTGGCAACTTTTTGGAAAATATGATTTTGGACAAACGCGAAAGGCATAATTTTCTGAAAAAATGTCACTTGTGGTCATTTTTATGTTATCTCAATTGTTGCCCCCAGATTGTACCAAAATGCCAAATCAGACATTCAGTTTACCTACTCTGCATCTAGAGTGTCTATTCATGTGTAAAATAATTGTCTGGGACTCAATGTTTAGTGGTAGGACACAAACAAGTTGTTAGGAACAATTCTTCGTAAAATTTGTTTTTCACTTTTATCTTATCTATTTTTCTGTCACCAACGAGCTCCAAAGTGTCCAATTTATCATCTAGAGTATCTCGTCAAGTGTGAAATGATAGACTGAGACTAAATTGGCAACTTTTTTGCAAATATGATTTTGGCCAAACGCGAAAGGCATAAATTCTGAAAAATGTCACTTGTGGTCATTTTTATGTTATCTCAATTGTTGCCCCCAGATTGTACCAAAATGCCAAATCAGACATTCAGTTTACCTACTCTGCATCTAGCGTGTCTATTCATGTGTAAAATAATTGTCTGGGACTCACTGTTTAGTGGTAGGACACAAACAAGTTGTTAGGAACAATTCTTCGTAAAATTTGTTTTTCACTTTTATCTTATCTATTTTTCTGTCACCAACGAGCTCCAAAGTGTCCAATTTATCATCTAGAGTATCTCGTCAAGTGTGAAATGATAGACTGAGACTAAATTGGCAACTTTTTGGAAAATATGATTTTGGCCAAACGCGAAAGGCATAAATTCTGGAAAAATGTCACTTGTGGTCATTTTTATGTTATCTCAATTGTTGCCCCCAGATTGTACCAAAATGCCAAATCAGACATTCAGTTTACCTACTCTGCATCTAGCGTGTCTATTCATGTGTAAAATAATTGTCTGGGACTCACTGTTTAGTGGTAGGACACAAACAAGTTGTTAGGAACAATTCTTCGTAAAATTTGTTTTTCACTTTTATCTTATCTATTTTTCTGTCACCAACGAGCTCCAAAGTGTCCAATTTATCATCTAGAGTATCTCGTCAAGTGTGAAATGATAGACTGAGACTAAATTGGCAACTTTTTGGAAAATATGATTTTGGCCAAACGCGAAAGGCATAAATTCTGGAAAAATGTCACTTGTGGTCATTTTTATGTTATCTCAATTGTTGCCCCCAGATTGTACCAAAATGCCAAATCAGACATTCAGTTTACCTACTCTGCATCTAGCGTGTCTATTCATGTGTAAAATAATTGTCTGGGACTCAATGTTTAGTGGTAGGACACAAACAAGTTGTTAGGAACAATTCTTCGTAAAATTTGTTTTTCACTTTTATCTTATCTATTTTTCTGTCACCTACGAGCTCCAAAGTGTCCAATTTATCATCTAGAGTATCTCGTCAAGTGTGAAATGATAGACTGAGACTAAATTGGCAACTTTTTTTTGAAAATATGATTTTGGCCAAACGCGAAAGGCATAAATTCTGCAAAATTGTCACTTGTGGTCATTTTTATGTTATCTCAATTGTTGCCCCCAGATTGTACCAAAATGCCAAATCAGACATTCAGTTTACCTACTCTGCATCTAGCGTGTCTATTCATGTGTAAAATAATTGTCTGGGACTCAATGTTTAGTGGTAGGACACAAACAAGTTGTTAGGAACATTTCTTCGTAAAATTTGTTTTTCACTTTTATCTTATCTATTTTTCTGTCACCAACGAGCTCCAAAGTGTCCAATTTATCATCTAGAGTATCTCGTCAAGTGTGAAATGATAGACTGAGACTAAATTGGCAACTTTTTTGGAAAATATAATTTTGGCCAAACGCGAAAGGCATAAATTCTGGAAAAATGTCACTTGTGGTCATTTTTATGTTATCTCAATTGTTGCCCCCAGATTGTACAAAAATGCCAAATCAGACATTCAGTTTACCTACTCTGCATCTAGCGTGTCTATTCATGTGTAAAATAATTGTCTGGGACTCACTGTTTAGTGGTAGGACACAAACAAGTTGTTAGGAACAATTCTTCGTAAAATTTGTTTTTCACTTTTATCTTATCTATTTTTCTGTCACCAACGAGCTCCAAAGTGTCCAATTTATCATCTAGAGTATCTCGTCAAGTGTGAAATGATAGACTGAGACTAAATTGGCAACTTTTTTGAAAATATGATTTTGGCCAAACGCGAAAGGCATAAATTCTGGAAAAATGTCACTTGTGGTCATTTTTATGTTATCTCAATTGTTGCCCCCAGATTGTACCAAAATGCCAAATCAGACATTCAGTTTAATTACTCTGCATCTAGCGTGTCTATTCATGTGTAAAAAAATTGTCTGGGACTCACTGTTTAGTGGTAGGACACAAACAAGTTGTTAGGAACATTTCTTCGTAAAATTTGTTTTTCACTTTTATCTTATCTATTTTTCTGTCACCTATGAGCTCCAAAGTGTCCAATTTATCATCTAGAGTATCTCGTCAAGTGTGAAATGATAGACTGAGACTAAATTGGCAACTTTTTTGGAAAATATGATTTTGGCCAAACGCGAAAGGCATAAATTCTGGAAAAATGTCACTTGTGGTCATTTTTATGTTATCTCAATTGTTGCCCCCAGATTGTACCAAAATGCCAAATCAGACATTCAGTTTAACTACTCTGCATCTAGCGTGTCTATTCATGTGTAAAATAATTGTCTGGGACTCAATGTTTAGTGGTAGGACACAAACAAGTTGTTAGGAACAATTCTTCGTAAAATTTGTTTTTCACTTTTATCTTATCTATTTTTCTGTCACCAACGAGCTCCAAAGTGTCCAATTTATCATCTAGAGTATCTCGTCAAGTGTGAAATGATAGACTGAGACTAAATTGGCAACTTTTTTGAAAATATGATTTTGGCCAAACGCGAAAGGCATAAATTCTGGAAAAATGTCACTTGTGGTCATTTTTATGTTATCTCAATTGTTGCCCCCAGATTGTACCAAAATGCCAAATCAGACATTCAGTTTACCTACTCTGCATCTAGCGTGTCTATTCATGTGTAAAATAATTGTCTGGGACTCAATGTTTAGTGGTAGGACACAAACAAGTTGTTAGGAACAATTCTTCGTAAAATTTGTTTTTCACTTTTATCTTATCTATTTTTCTGTCACCAACGAGCTCCAAAGTGTCCAATTTATCATCTAGAGTATCTCGTCAAGTGTGAAATGATAGACTGAGACTACTTTTTGGCAACTTTTTTGGCCAAAAATATTATTTTGGCCAAACGCGAAAGGCATAAATTCTGGATTCATGTGTAATGTGAAATGATAGACTGAGACTAAATTGGCAACTTTTTGAAAATATTATTTTGGCCAAACGCGAAAGGCATAAATTCTGGAAAAATGTCACTTGTGGTCATTTTTATGTTATCTCAATTGTTGCCCCCAGATTGTACAAAATGCCAAATCAGACATTCAGTTTACCTACTCTGCATCTAGCGTGTCTATTCATGTGTAAAATAATTGTCTGGGACTCACTGTTTAGTGGTAGGACACAAACAAGTTGTTAGGAACATTTCTTCGTAAAATTTGTTTTTCACTTTTATCTTATCTATTTTTCTGTCACCTATGAGCTCCAAAGTGTCCAATTTTTCTCATCTAGAGTATCTCGTCAAGTGTGAAATGATAGACTGAGACTAAATTGGCAACTTTTTGGAAAATATGATTTTGGCCAAACGCGAAAGGCATAAATTCTGGAAAAATGTCACTTGTGGTCATTTTTATGTTATCTCAATTGTTGCCCCCAGATTGTACAAAAATGCCAAATCAGACATTCAGTTTACCTACTCTGCATCTAGCGTGTCTATTCATGTGTAAAATAATTGTCTGGGACTCAATGTTTAGTGGTAGGACACAAACAAGTTGTTAGGAACAATTCTTCGTAAATTTGTTTTTCACTTTTATCTTATCTATTTTTCTGTCACCTATGAGCTCCAAAGTGTCCAATTTATCATCTAGAGTATCTCGTCAAGTGTGAAATGATAGACTGAGACTAAATTGGCAACTTTTTGGAAAATATGATTTTGGCCAAACGCGAAAGGCATAAATTCTGAAAAAAATGTCACTTGTGGTCATTTTTATGTTATCTCAATTGTTGCCCCCAGATTGTACCAAAATGCCAAATCAGACATTCAGTTTACCTACTCTGCATCTAGCGTGTCTATTCATGTGTAAAATAATTGTCTGGGACTCAATGTTTAGTGGTAGGACACAAACAAGTTGTTAGGAACATTTCTTCGTAAAATTTGTTTTTCACTTTTATCTTATCTATTTTTCTGTCACCTATGAGCTCCAAAGTGTCCAATTTATCATCTAGAGTATCTCGGCAAGTGTGAAATGATAGACTGAGACTAAGTTATCTACTTTTTTGCAAATACTATTTTGGCCAAAAGCGTAAGGTATAAATTCTGCAAAATTGTCACTTGTGGTCATTGTTATGTTATCTCAATTGTTGCCCACAGATTGTACAAAAATGCCAAATCAGACATCCAGTTTACCTACTCTGCATTTAGCGTGTCAATTCATGTGTAAAATAATTGTCTGGGACTCACTGTTTAGTGGTAGGAAACAAACATGTTGTTACGAACAATTCTACGTAAAATTTGTTTTTTTACTTTTATCTTATCTATTTTTCTGTCACCAACGAGCTCCAAAGTGTCCAATTTATCATCTAGAGTATCTCGTCAAGTGTGAATTGATAGACTGAGACTAAATTGGCAACTTTTTTGCAAATATTATTTTGGCCAAACGCGTAAGGCATAAATTCTGCAAAATTGTCACTTGTGGTCATTTTTATGTTATCTCAATTGTTGCCCCCAGATTGTACAAAAATGCCAAATCAGACATTCAGTTTAACTACTCTGCATCTAGCGTGTCTATTCATGTGTAAAATAATTGTCTGGGACTCACTGTTTAGTGGTAGGACACAAACAAGTTGTTAGGAACATTTCTTCGTAAAATTTTTTTTTTCACTTTTATCTTATCTATTTTTCTGTCACCAACGAGCTCCAAAGTGTCCAATTTATCATCTAGAGTATCTCGTCAAGTGTGAAATGATAGACTGAGACTAAATTGGCAACTTTTTGGAAAATATGATTTTGGCCAAACGCGAAAGGCATAAATTCTGAAAAAATGTCACTTGTGGTCATTTTTATGTTATCTCAATTGTTGCCCCCAGATTGTACCAAAAATGCCAAATCAGACATTCAGTTTACCTACTCTGCATCTAGCGTGTCTATTCATGTGTAAAATAATTGTCTGGGACTCAATGTTTAGTGGTAGGACACAAACAAGTTGTTAGGAACATTTCTTCGTAAAATTTGTTTTTTCACTTTTATCTTATCTATTTTTCTGTCACCAACGAGCTCCAAAGTGTCCAATTATCATCTAGAGTATCTCGTCAAGTGTGAAATGATAGACTGAGACTAAATTGGCAACTTTTTGGAAAATATTGATTTTGGCCAAACGCGAAAGGCATAAATTCTGAAAAATGTCACTTGTGGTCATTTTTATGTTATCTCAATTGTTGCCCCCAGATTGTACCAAAAATGCCAAATCAGACATTCAGTTTAACTACTCTGCATCTAGCGTGTCTATTCATGTGTAAAATAATTGTCTGGGACTCACTGTTTAGTGGTAGGACACAAACAAGTTGTTAGGAACAATTTCTTCGTAAAATTTGTTTTTCACTTTTTATCTTATCTATTTTTCTGTCACCAACGAGCTCCAAAGTGTCCAATTTATCATCTAGAGTATCTCGTCAAGTGTGAAATGATAGACTGAGACTAAATTGGCATCTTTTTTGAAAATATTATTTTGGCCAAACGCGAAAGGCATAAATTCTGAAAAAATGTCACTTGTGGTCATTTTTATGTTATCTCAATTGTTGCCCCCAGATTGTACCAAAATGCCAAATCAGACATTCAGTTTACCTACTCTGCATCTAGCGTGTCTATTCATGTGTAAAATAATTGTCTGGGACTCAATGTTTAGTGGTAGGACACAAACAAGTTGTTAGGAACATTTCTTCGTAAAATTTGTTTTTCACTTTTATCTTATCTATTTTTCTGTCACCTATGAGCTCCAAAGTGTCCAATTTGTCATCTAGAGTATCTCGTCAAGTGTGAAATGATAGACTGAGACTAAATTGGCAACTTTTTTGAAAATATTATTTTGGCCAAACGCGAAAGGCATAAATTCTGAAAAAATGTCACTTGTGGTCATTTTTATGTTATCTCAATTGTTGCCCCCAGATTGTACCAAAATGCCAAATCAGACATTCAGTTTACCTACTCTGCATCTAGCGTGTCTATTCATGTGTAAAATAATTGTCTGGGACTCACTGTTTAGTGGTAGGACACAAACAAGTTGTTAGGAACAATTTCTTCGTAAAATTTTTTTTTTCACTTTTATCTTATCTATTTTTCTGTGTCACCAACGAGCTCCAAAGTGTGTCCAATTTATCATCTAGAGTATCTCGTCAAGTGTGAAATGATAGACTGAGACTAAATTGGCAACTTTTTTGAAAATATGATTTTGGCCAAACGCGAAAGGCATAAATTCTGAAAAAATGTCACTTGTGGTCATTTTTATGTTATCTCAATTGTTGCCCCCAGATTGTACAAAAATGCCAAATCAGACATTCAGTTTAACTACTCTGCATCTAGCGTGTCTATTCATGTGTAAAATAATTGTTGGGGGACTCACTGTTTAGTGGTAGGACACAAACAAGTTGTTAGGAACATTCTTCGTAAAATTTGTTTTTCACTTTTATCTTATCTATTTTTCTGTCACCTACGAGCTCCAAAGTGTCCAATTTATCATCTAGAGTATCTCGTCAAGTGTGAAATGATAGACTGAGACTAAATTGGCAACTTTTTTGAAAATATGATTTTGGCCAAACGCGAAAGGCATAAATTCTGGAAAAATGTCACTTGTGGTCATTTTTATGTTATCTCAATTGTTGCCCCCAGATTGTACCAAAATGCCAAATCAGACATTCAGTTTAACTACTCTGCATCTAGCGTGTCTATTCATGTGTAAAATAATTGTCTGGGACTCACTGTTTAGTGGTAGGACAAAAAAGTTGTTAGGAACAATTCTTCGTAAAATTTGTTTTTCACTTTTTATCTTATCTATTTTTCTGTCACCAACGAGCTCCAAAGTGTCCAATGAGCTCCAATGTCCAATTTTATCATCTAGAGTATCTCGTCAAGTGTGAAATGATAGACTGAGACTAAATTGGCAACTTTTTTGGAAAATATGATTTTGGCCAAACGCGAAAGGCATAAATTCTGAAAAAATGTCACTTGTGGTCATTTTTATGTTATCTCAATTGTTGCCCCCAGATTGTACCAAAATGCCAAATCAGACATTCAGTTTACATACTCTGCATCTAGCGTGTCTATTTATGTGTAAAATAATTGTCTGGGACTCACTGTTTAGTGGTAGGACACAAACAAGTTGTTAGGAACATTTCTTCGTAAAATTTGTTTTTCACTTTTATCTTATCTATTTTTCTGTCACCAACGAGCTCCAAAGTGTCCAATTTATCATCTAGAGTATCTCGTCAAGTGTGAAATGATAGACTGAGACTAAATTGGCAACTTTTTTGAAAATATTATTTTGGCCAAACGCGAAAGGCATAAATTCTGCAAAAATGTCACTTGTGGTCATTTTTATGTTATCTCAATTGTTGCCCCCAGATTGTACCAAAATGCCAAATCAGACATTCAGTTTACCTACTCTGCATCTAGCGTGTCTATTCATGTGTAAAATAATTGTCTGGGACTCACTGTTTAGTGGTAGGACACAAACAAGTTGTTAGGAACATTTCTTCGTAAAATTTGTTTTTTCACTTTTATCTTATCTATTTTTCTGTCACCTATGAGCTCCAAAGTGTCCAATTTATCATCTAGAGTATCTCGTCAAGTGTGAAATGATAGACTGAGACTAAATTGGCAACTTTTTTGAAAATATATTTTGGCCAAACGCGAAAGGCATAAATTCTGCAAAAATGTCACTTGTGGTCATTTTTTTTATGTTATCTCAATTGTTGACCCCCAGAGTGTACAAAAATGCCAAATCAGACATCCAGTTTAACTACTCTGCATCTAGCGTGTCTATTCATGTGTAAAATAATTGTCTGGGACTCACTGTTTAGTGGTAGGACACAAACAAGTTGTTAGGAACATTTCTTCGTAAAATTTGTTTTTCACTTTTAACTTATCTATTTTTTCTGTCACCAACGAGCTCCAAAGTGTCCAATTTATCATCTAGAGTATCTCGTCAAGTGTGAAATGATAGACTGAGACTAAATTGGCAACTTTTTGAAAAAAATGATTTTCGCCAAACGCGAAAGGCATAAATTCTGGAAAAATGTCACTTGTGGTCATTTTTATGTTATCTCAATTGTTGCCCCCAGATTGTACAAAAATGCCAAATCAGACATTCAGTTTAACTACTCTGCATCTAGCGTGTCTATTCATGTGTAAAATAATTGTCTGGGACTCACTGTTTAGTGGTAGGACACAAACAAGTTGTTAGGAACAATTCTTCGTAAAATTTGTTTTTTCACTTTTATCTTATCTATTTTTCTGTCACCAACGAGCTCCAAAGTGTCCAATTTATCATCTAGAGTATCTCGTCAAGTGTGAAATGATAGACTGAGACTAAATTGGCAACTTTTTTGAAAATATGATTTTGGCCAAACGCGAAAGGCATAAATTCTGGAAAAATGTCACTTGTGGTCATTTTTATGTTATCTCAATTGTTGCCCCCAGATTGTACCAAAAATGCCAAATCAGACATTCAGTTTACCTACTCTGCATCTAGCGTGTCTATTCATGTGTAAAATAATTGTCTGGGACTCACTTTTTAGTGGTAGGACACAAACAAGTTGTTAGGAACATTTCTTCGTAAAATTTGTTTTTCACTTTTATCTTATCTATTTTTCTGTCACCTATGAGCTCCAAAGTGTCCAATTTATCATCTAGAGTATCTCGTCAAGTGTGAAATGATAGACTGAGACTAAATTGGCAACTTTTTGAAAAATATGATTTTGGCCAAACGCGAAAGGCATAAATTCTGGAAAAATGTCACTTGTGGTCATATTTATGTTATCTCAATTGTTGCCCCCAGATTGTACCAAAATGCCAAATCAGACATTCAGTTTACCTACTCTGCATCTAGCGTGTCTATTCATGTGTAAAATAATTGTCTGGGACTCACTGTTTAGTGGTAGGACACAAACAAGTTGTTAGGAACATTTTTTCGTAAAATTTGTTTTTCACTTTTATCTTATCTATTTTTCTTTCACCTATGAGCTCCCAAGTGTCCAATTTATCATCTAGAGTATCTTGTCAAGTGTGAAATGATAGACTGAGACTAAATTGGCAACTTTTTTGAAAATATGATTTTCACCAAACGCGAAAGGCATAAATTCTGGAAAAATGTCACTTGTGGTCATTTTTATGTTATCTCAATTGTTGCCCCCAGATTGTACAAAAATGCCAAATCAGACATTCAGTTTACCTACTCTGCATCTAGCGTGTCTATTCATGTGTAAAATAATTGTCTGGGACTCAATGTTTAGTGGTAGGACACAAACAAGTTGTTAGGAACAATTCTTCGTAAAATTTGTTTTTCACTTTTATCTTATCTATTTTTCTGTCACCAACGAGCTCCAAAGTGTCCAATTTATCATCTAGAGTATCTCGTCAAGTGTGAAATGATAGACTGAGACTAAATTGGCAACTTTTTGGAAAATATAATTTTGGCCAAACGCGAAAGGCATAAATTCTGAAAAAAAATGTCACTTGTGGTCATTTTTATGTTATCTCAATTGTTGCCCCCAGATTGTACCAAAATGCCAAATCAGACATTCAGTTTTACTACTCTGCATCTAGCGTGTCTATTCATGTGTAAAATAATTGTCTGGGACTCACTGTTTAGTGGTAGGACACAAACAAGTTGTTAGGAACAATTTCTTCGTAAAATTTGTTTTTTCACTTTTATCTTATCTATTTTTCTGTCACCAACGAGCTCCAAAGTGTCCAATTTATCATCTAGAGTATCTCGTCAAGTGTGAAATGATAGACTGAGACTAAATTGGCACTTTTTTTGAAAATATGATTTTGGCCAAACGCGAAAGGCATAATTTCTGGAAAAATGTCATTTGTGGTCATTTTTTTTATGTTATCTCAATTGTTGCCCCCAGATTGTACAAAAATGCCAAATCAGACATTCAGTTTAACTACTCTGCATCTAGCGTGTCTATTCATGTGTAAAATAATTGTCTGGGACTCAATGTTTAGTGGTAGGACACAAACAAGTTGTTAGGAACAATTCTTCGTAAAATTTGTTTTTCACTTTTATCTTATCTATTTTTCTGTCACCTATGAGCTCCAAAGTGTCCAATTTATCATCTAGAGTATCTCGTCAAGTGTGAAATGATAGACTGAGACTAAATAACTTTTTTGAAAATATGATTTTGGCCAAACGCGCGAAAGGCATAAATTCTGCAAAAATGTCACTTGTAGTCATTTTTATGTTATCTCAATTGTTGCCCCCAGATTGTACCAAAATGCCAAATCAGACATTCAGTTTACCTACTCTGCATCTAGCGTGTCTATTCATGTGTAAAATAATTGTCTGGGAATCAATGTTTAGTGTTAGGACACAAACAGGTTGTTAGGAACAATTCTCCGTAAAATTTGTTTTTCACTTTTATATTATCTATTTTTCTGTCACCAACGAGCTCCAAAGTGTCCAATTTATCATCTAGAGTATCTCGTCAAGTGTGAAATGATAGACTGAGACTAAATTGGCAACTTTTTGCAAAAAAAATTTTGGCCAAACGCGAAAGGCATAAATTCTGGAAAAATGTCACTTGTAGTCATTTTTATGTTATCTCAATTGTTGCCCCCAGATTGTACCAAAATGCCAAATCAGACATTCAGTTTACCTACTCTGCATGTAGCATGTCTATTCATGTGTAAAATAATTGTCTGGGACTCACCGTTTAGTTGTAGGACACAAACAAGTTGTTAGGAACATTTCTTTGTAAAATTTGTTTTTCACTTTTATCTTATCTATTTTTCTGTCACCAACGAGCTCCAAAGTGTCCAATTTATCATCTAGAGTATCTCGTCAAGTGTGAAATGATAGACTGAGACTAAATTGGCAACTTTTTGGAAAATATGATTTTGGCCAAACGCGAAAGGCATAAATTCTGCAAAAATGTCACTTGTGGTCATTTTTATGTTATCTCAATTGTTGCCCCCAGATTGTACAAAAATGCCAAATCAGACATTCAGTTTAACTACTCTGCATCTAGCGTGTCTATTCATGTGTAAAATAATTGTCTGGGACTCACTGTTTAGTGGTAGGACACAAACAAGTTGTTAGGAACAATTCTTCGTAAAATTTGTTTTTCACTTTTATCTTATCTATTTTTCTGTCACCAACGAGCTCCAAAGTGTCCAATTTATCATCTAGAGTATCTCGTCAAGTGTGAAATGATAGACTGAGACTAAATTGGCAACTTTTTTGAAAATATGATTTTGGCCAAACGCGAAAGGCATAAATTCTGGCAAAAAATGTCACTTGTGGTCATTTTTATGTTATCTCAATTGTTGCCCCCAGATTGTACAAAAATGCCAAATCAGACATTCAGTTTAACTACTCTGCATCTAGCGTGTCTATTCATGTGTAAAATAATTGTCTGGGACTCAATGTTTAGTGGTAGGACACAAACAAGTTGTTAGGAACATTTCTTCGTAAAATTTGTTTTTCACTTTTATCTTATCTATTTTTCTGTCACCTATGAGCTCCAAAGTGTCTAATTTATCATCTAGAGTATCTCGTCAAGTGTGAAATGATAGACTGAGACAGAATTGGCAACTTTTTTTGCAAATATGATTTTTGCCAAACGCGAAAGGCATACATTCTGGAAAAATGTCACTTGTGGTCATTTTTATGTTATCTCAATTGTTGCCCCCAGATTGTACAAAAATGCCAAATCAGACATTCAGTTTAACTACTCTGCATCTAGCGTGTCTATTCATGTGTAAAATAATTGTCTGGGACTCACTGTTTAGTGGTAGGACACAAACAAGTTGTTAGGAACAATTTCTTCGTAAAATTTGTTTTTCACTTTTATCTTATCTATCTATTTTTCTGTCACCAACGAGCTCCAAAGTGTCCAATTTATCATCTAGAGTATCTCGTCAAGTGTGAAATGATAGACTGAGACTAAATTGGCAACTTTTTTGAAAATATGATTTTGGCCAAACGCGAAAGGCATAAATTCTGGAAAAATGTCACTTGTGGTCATTTTTATGTTATCTCAATTGTTGCCCCCAGATTGTACAAAAATGCCAAATCAGACATTCAGTTTTACCTACTCTGCATCTAGCGTGTCTATTCATGTGTAAAATAATTGTCTGGGACTCACTGTTTAGTGGTAGGACACAAACAAGTTGTTAGGAACAATTTCTTCGTAAAATTTGTTTTTCACTTTTATCTTATCTATTTTTCTGTCACCTATGAGCTCCAAAGTGTCCAATTTATCATCTAGAGTATCTCGTCAAGTGTGAAATGATAGACTGAGACTAAATTGGCAACTTTTTGGAAAATATGATTTTGGCCAAACGCGAAAGGCATAAATTCTGAAAAATGTCACTTGTGGTCATTTTTATGTTATCTCAATTGTTGCCCCCAGATTGTACCAAAAATGCCAAATCAGACATTCAGTTTAACTACTCTGCATCTAGCGTGTCTATTCATGTGTAAAATAATTGTCTGGGACTCACTGTTTAGTGGTAGGACACAAACAAGTTGTTAGGAACATTTCTTCGTAAAATTGTTTTTTTCACTTTTATCTTATCTATTTTTCTGTCACCTACGAGCTCCAAAGTGTCCAATTTATCATCTAGAGTATCTCGTCAAGTGTGAAATGATAGACTGAGACTAAATTGGCAACTTTTTTGAAAATATGATTTTGGCCAAACGCGAAAGGCATAAATTCTGCAAAAAATGTCACTTGTGGTCATTTTTATGTTATCTCAATTGTTGCCCCCAGATTGTACCAAAAATGCCAAATCAGACATTCAGTTTAACTACTCTGCATCTAGCGTGTCTATTCATGTGTAAAATAATTGTCTGGGACTCAATGTTTAGTGGTAGGACACAAACAAGTTGTTAGGAACAATTCTTCGTAAAATTTGTTTTTCACTTTTATCTTATCTATTTTTCTGTCACCAACGAGCTCCAAAGTGTCCATTTATCATCTAGAGTATCTCGTCAAGTGTGAAATGATAGACTGAGACTAAATTGGCACTTTTTTTTTTGAAAATATGATTTTGGCCAAACGCGAAAGGCATAAATTCTGGAAAAATTGTCACTTGTGGTCATTTTTATGTTATCTCAATTGTTGCCCCCAGATTGTACAAAAATGCCAAATCAGACATTCAGTTTAACTACTCTGCATCTAGCGTGTCTATTCATGTGTAAAATAATTGTCTGGGACTCACTGTTTAGTGGTAGGACACAAACAAGTTGTTAGGAACATTTCTTCGTAAAATTTGTTTTTCACTTTTATCTTATCTATTTTTCTGTCACCAATGAGCTCCAAAGTGTCCAATTTATCATCTAGAGTATCTCGTCAAGTGTGAAATGATAGACTGAGACTAAATTGGCAACTTTTTTGGAAAATATGATTTTGGCCAAACGCGAAAGGCATAAATTCTGGAAAAATGTCACTTGTGGTCATTTTTTTATGTTATCTCAATTGTTGCCCCCAGATTGTACCAAAAATGCCAAATCAGACATTCAGTTTAACTACTCTGCATCTAGCGTGTCTATTCATGTGTAAAATAATTGTCTGGGACTCACTGTTTAGTGGTAGGACACAAACAAGTTGTTAGGAACATTTCTTCGTAAAATTTGTTTTTCACTTTTATCTTATCTATTTTTCTGTCACCAACGAGCTCCAAAGTGTCCAATTTATCATCTAGAGTATCTCGTCAAGTGTGAAATGATAGACTGAGACTAAATTGGCAACTTTTTTTGAAAATATTATTTTGGCCAAACGCGAAAGGCATAAATTCTGGAAAAATGTCACTTGTGGTCATTTTTATGTTATCTCAATTGTTGCCCCCAGATTGTACAAAAATGCCAAATCAGACATCAGTTTACTACTCTGCATCTAGCGTGTCTATTTCATGTGTAAAAAATAATTGTCTGGGACTCACTGTTTAGTGGTAGGACACAAACAAGTTGTTAGGAACATTTCTTCGTAAAATTTGTTTTTCACTTTTATCTTATCTATTTTTCTGTCACCTATGAGCTCCAAAGTGTCCAATTTCTCATCTAGAGTAACTCGTCAAGTGTGAAATGATAGATTGAGACTAAATTGGCAACTTTTTGGAAAATATGATTTTGGCCAAACGCGAAAGGAATAAATTCTGCAAAAAATGTCACTTGTATTCATTTTTATGTTATCTCAATTGTTGCCCCCAGATTGTACCAAAATGCCAAATCAGACATTCAGTTTACCTACTCTGCATCTAGCGTGTCTATTCATGTGTAAAATAATTGTCTGGGACTCAATGTTTAGTTGTAGGACACAAACAAGTTGTTAGGAACAATTCTTCGTAAAATTTGTTTTTCACTTTTATCTTATCTATTTTTCTGTCACATATGACCTCCAAAGTGTCCAATTTATCATCTAGAGTATCTCGTCAAGTGTGAAATGATAGACTGAGACTAAATTGGCAACTTTTTTGGAAAATATGATTTTGGCCAAACGCGAAAGGCATAAAAAATGCAAAAATGTCACTTGTGGTCATTTTTATGTTATCTCAATTGTTGCCCCCAGATTGTACAAAAATGCCAAATCAGACATCCAGTTTTAACTACTCTGCATCTAGCGTGTCTATTCATGTGTAAAATAATTGTCTGGGACTCATGTTTAGTGGTAGGACACAAACAAGTTGTTAGAACATTTCTTCGTAAAATTTGTTTTTCACTTTTATCTTATCTATTTTTCTGTCACCAATGAGCTCCAAAGTGTCCAATTTCTCATCTAGAGTATCTCGTCAAGTGTGAAATGATAGACTGAGACTAAATTGGCAACTTTTTGGAAAATATGATTTTGGCCAAACGCGCGAAAGGCATAAATTCTGCAAAAATGTCACTTGTGGTCATTTTTATGTTATCTCAATTGTTGCCCCCAGATTGTACCAAAATGCCAAATCAGACATTCAGTTTACTACTCTGCATCTAGCGTGTCTATTCATGTGTAAAATAATTGTCTGGGACTCACTGTTTAGTGGTAGGACACAAACAAGTTGTTAGGAACAATTCTTCGTAAAATTTTTTTTTCACTTTTATCTTATCTATTTTTCTGTCACCTATGAGCTCCAAAAAGTGTCCAATTTCTCATCTAGAGTATCTCGTCAAGTGTGAAATGATAGACTGAGACTAAATTGGCAACTTTTTTGCAAATATGATTTTGGCCAAACGCGAAAGGCATAAATTCTGGAAAAATGTCACTTGTGGTCATTTTTATGTTTATCTCAATTGTTGCCCCCAGATTTGTACCAAAATGCCAAATCAGACATTCAGTTTACCTACTCTGCATCTAGCGCGTGTCTATTCATGTGTAAAATAATTGTCTGGGACTCAATGTTTAGTGGTAGGACACAAACAAGTTGTTAGGAACATTTCTTCGTAAAATTTGTTTTTCACTTTTATCTTATCTATTTTTCTGTCACCTACGAGCTCCAAAGTGTCCAATTTATCATCTAGAGTATCTCGTCAAGTGTGAAATGATAGACTGAGACTAAATTGGCAACTTTTTGGAAAATATGATTTTGGCCAAACGCGAAAGGCATAAATTCTGAAAAATTGTCACTTGTGGTCATTTTTATGTTATCTCAATTGTTGCCCCAGATTGTACCAAAATGCCAAATCAGACATTCAGTTTACCTACTTCCAAAGTGTCCAATTTATCATCTAGAGTATCTCGTCAAGTGTGAAATGATAGACTGAGACTAAATTGGCAACTTTTTTGAAAATATATGATTTTGGCCAAACGCGAAAGGCATAAATTCTGCAAAAATGTCACTTGTGGTCATTTTTATGTTATCTCAATTGTTGCCCCCAGATTGTACCAAAATGCCAAATCAGACATTCAGTTTACCTACTCTGCATCTAGCGTGTCTATTCATGTGTAAAATAATTGTCTGGGACTCACTGTTTAGTGGTAGGACACAAACAAGTTGTTAGGAACATTTCTTCGTAAAATTTGTTTTTCACTTTTATCTTATCTATTTTTCTGTCACCTACGAGCTCCAAAGTGTCCAATTTATCATCTAGAGTATCTCGTCAAGTGTGAAATGATAGACTGAGACTAAATTGGCAACTTTTGGGAAAATATGATTTTGGCCAAACGCGAAAGGCATAAATTCTGGAAAAAATGTCACTTGTGGTCATTTTTATGTTATCTCAATTGTTGCCCCCAGATTGTACCAAAATGCCAAATCAGACATCCAGTTTAACTACTCTGCATCTAGCGTGTCTATTCATGTGTAAAATAATTGTCTGGGACTCACTGTTTAGTGGTAGGACACAAACAAGTTGTTAGGAACATTTCTTCGTAAAATTTGTTTTTCACTTTTATCTTATCTATTTTTCTGTCACCTATGAGCTCCAAAGTGTCCAATTTCTCATCTAGAGTATCTCGTCAAGTGTGAAATGATAGACTGAGACTAAATTGGCAACTTTTTTGGAAAATATGATTTTGGCCAAACGCGAAAGGCATAAATTCTGGAAAAATGTCACTTGTGGTCATTTTTATGTTATCTCAATTGTTGCCCCCCAGATTGTACCAAAATGCCAAATCAGACATTCAGTTTACCTACTCTGCATCTAGCGTGTCTATTCATGTGTAAAATAATTGTCTGGGACTCACTGTTTAGTGGTAGGACACAAACAAGTTGTTAGGAACATTTCTTCGTAAAATTTGTTTTTCACTTTTATCTTATCTATTTTTCTGTCACCAATGAGCTCCAAAGTGTCCAATTTATCATCTAGAGTATCTCGTCAAGTGTGAAATGATAGACTGAGACTAAATTGGCAACTTTTTTGGAAAATATTATTTTGGCCAAACGCGTAAGGCATAAATTCTGCAAAATTGTCACTTGTGGTCATTTTTATGTTATCTCAATTGTTGCCCCCAGATTGTACAAAAATGCCAAATCAGACATTCAGTTTAACTACTCTGCATCTAGCGTGTCTATTCATGTGTAAAATAATTGTCTGGGACTCACTGTTTAGTGGTAGGACACAAACAAGTTGTTAGGAACATTTCTTCGTAAAATTTGTTTTTCACTTTTATCTTATCTATTTTTCTGTCACCTACGAGCTCCAAAGTGTCAATTTCTCATCTAGAGTATCTCGTCAAGTGTGAAATGATAGACTGAGACTAAATTGGCAACTTTTTTGAAAAATATTATTTTGGCCAAACGCGAAAGGCATAAATTCTGGCAAAAATGTCACTTGTGGTCATTTTTATGTTATCTCAATTGTTGCCCCCAGATTGTACAAAAATGCCAAATCAGACATTCAGTTTACCTACTCTGCATCTAGCGTGTCTATTCATGTGTAAAATAATTGTCTGGGACTCACTGTTTAGTGGTAGGACACAAACAAGTTGTTAGGAACATTTCTTCGTAAAATTTGTTTTTCACTTTTATCTTATCTATTTTTCTGTCACCAACGAGCTCCAAAGTGTCCAATTTCTCATCTAGAGTATCTCGTCAAGTGTGAAATGATAGACTGAGACTAAATTGGCAACTTTTTTGAAATATTATTTTGGCCAAACGCGAAAGGCATAAATTCTGGAAAAATGTCAATTGTGGTCATTTTTATGTTATCTCAATTGTTGCCCCCAGATTGTATAAAAATGCCAAATCAGACATCCAGTTTAACTACTCTGCATTTAGCGTGTCTATTCATGTGTAAAATAATTGTCTGGGACTCACTGCTTAGTGGTAGGACACAAACAAGTTGTTAGGAACATTTCTTCGTAAAATATTTTTTCACTTTTATCTTATCTATTTTTCTGTCACCTATGAGCTCCAAAGTGTCCAATTTCTCATCTAGAGTATCTCGTCAAGTGTGAAATGATAGACTGAGACTAAATTGGCAACTTTTTGGAAAATATGATTTTGGCCAAACGCGAAAGGCATAAATTCTGGAAAAAAATATCACTTGTGGTCATTTTTATGTTATCTCAATTATTGCCCCCAGATTGTACAAAAATGCCAAATCAGACATTCAGTTTAACTACTCTGCATCTAGCGTGTCTATTCATGTGTAAAATAATTGTCTGGGACTCACTGTTTAGTGGTAGGACACAAACAAGTTGTTAGGAACATTTCTTCATAAAATTTGTTTTTCACTTTTATCTTATCAGCTCCAAAGTGTCCAATTTCTCATCTAGAGTATCTCGTCAAGTGTGAAATGATAGACTGAGACTAAATTGGCAACTTTTTGGAAAATATGATTTTGGCCAAACGCGAAAGGCATAAATTCTGGAAAAATGTCACTTGTGGTCATTTTTATGTTTATCTCAATTGTTGCCCCCAGATTGTACCAAAATGGCCAAATCAGACATTCAGTTACCTACTCTGCATCTAGCGTGTTCTATTCATGTGTAAAATAATTGTCTGGGACTCAATGTTAGTGGTAGGACACAAACAAGTTGTTAGGAACACATTCTTCGTAAAATTTGTTTTTCCCTTTTTTATTATCTATTTTTTCTGTCACCAACGAGATCCAATAGTGCCTAATTTATCATCTAGAAGTATCTCGTCAGGTGTAAAATGATAGACTGAGACTAAAATTGACAAATTTTTTTGCAAAATATGAATTTTGGCCAAAAGCGTAAGGGCATATAAATTCTGCAAAATGTCACTTGGTGGTCCTTTTATGTTATCTCAATTGTATGCCATCAGATTGTACCAAAATGCCAAATCATACATTCAGTCTACCTACTCTGCCTCTATCGTGGTCCTAGTACATGTGTAAAAGAATTGTCTGGGACTCACTGTTTAGTGGTAGGGAACAAACGGACGGGCAAAGTTGTTATGAACATTCTTCATAAACTTTGTATTTCACTTTTATATTATCTATTTTCTGTCACCTATGAGCTCTAAAGGGTCCAACTTTTTAATCTAGAGTACTCTCGTCAAATGTGAAATGATAGACTGAAGGACCTGAATTGGCACTTTTATTGGAAATATGATTTTGGGCAAACGCGTAAGGCATAAATTCTGCAACATGTTCACTTGTGGACGTCATTTTTATATTAGCTTAACTTGTTTGGCCCCAGCTTGTACCAAAATGCCAAATCCGACCATTCAGTTTTTAATACTAACTCCTGCATCTAGCGTTTTCTTCTTCATGCGTAAAATACTTGTCTGGGACTCAATGTTTAGTGGTATAGGCACAAACAGGTTGTTAGGTACATTTCTTCGTCAAAATTCGTTGTTGCACGTTTATATCTTTATTCTATTTTTCTGTCACCTATGAGCTCCACGGTTGTCCAATTTCTCATCCTAGCGTATTTCGTCAAGTGTGAAATGATAGACCTGAGACGGAATTTGGCAGAACTTTGAGAAAAATATGATTTTGGCCAAACGCGAAAGCCATAAACATTTTGCAAAATTGTCACTTGCGTTCACTTTTATGTTATCTCAATCGCTGCCCCCAGATTGTAACCAAAATGCAAATGCAGGACATTCCAAGTTAACTACACTGCATCTAGCGTGTCTATTCATGTGTAAAATAATTGTCTGGGACTCAATGTTTTAGTGGTAGGACACAAACAGTTGTTTAGGAACAATTTCTTGATAAAATTCTTGTTTTGAAGACTTTTATCTTATCTATTTTTCTGTCACCAACGAGCGTCCAAAGGGTCCAATTTATCATGCTTAGAGGTATCCGCGTCAAGTGTTAAGTGATAGACTGAGACTCACAAATTGGCAACTTTTTTGCAAATATTTTTTTTGGCTAAACGCGTAAGGCATAAATTCTGCAAAATTGTCAATGTGTTCATTTTATGTTATATCAATTGTTGCCCTCAGATTATACCAAAATGCTTAAACTTCATACATTCAGTTTACCTACTCTGGCAATCTATAGGGTCTATTCATGTGTAAAATAATTGTCTGGGAATTCACTGTTTAGTGGTAGGACACAAACAATTTGTTAGTAACATTTCTTCATAAAATTAGTATTTCACTTTTATATTATCATAATTTTCTGTCACCTATGAGTCTACAATGTTCTAATTTCGATTTTCTTTTAAGGGGTGGGGGGTGAAGGGTTTTTTATATCGTCAAGTGTGAAATGATAGACTGAGAGTAAAAGTGGCAACTTTTTGGAAAATATTTTTTTGGCCAAACGCGTAAGGCATAAACTCTCGAACAATTGTTCACTTGTGGGTCTTGTACATCTTTATCAAGTGTTGCCCCCAGATTGTATAAAAATGCCAATCAGAACTTCAGTGTAACTACTCTGCATTCGCGAGTATTATTCATGTATAAAAATAGATTGTCGGGACCAATGTTAGTGGTAGGGACAAAGAACAAGTTATCAGGAACACGTTCTCGTAAATATTTGTTTTCACGTGATCCTTATCTATTTTTCTTTCACAAACGAGCTCCAAAGTGTCAAATTTTCTCATCTAGAGATCTCGTCAAAATAAAAAGATGGTCTGGGACTAAATTGGAAATTGCTTTGCAAGTATTATGTTGGCCAAACGCGTAAGGCAAAAATTCGCAAAAATTGTGACTTGTGGTATTGTGATGATTCAATTGTTGTTCCAGATGTACAAAATGCCAAGTATACATTCAGGTTACTACTCTGCATCTATCGTGTCTATCACGTGTAATCTATTTTTCTGGGACTCACTGTTTAGGGGTAGGACCCAACATGTTATTAGGCACATTTCTGCTAAATATTTGTGATGCAATTCTCAAATATCTATTTTTCCGTACTATGAGCTACAAAGTGTCCAATTTCTCGTCTAGAGTTGTAGACAAGTGTGAATGATATAACTGAGAGTACTGTTGGGTGACAATTTTGGAAAATCTGCATTCTTGCGCCCAAAAGCAGAAGCATAAATTCTGGAAACAATGTCACTTGTAGTTATTTTTTCTGGGGGGAATACAATTGTTGCCCACAAGATTGTACCAAGCTATGCCAAAGTCAGACATTCAGTTTTACCTACTTTGGCGTCTAGCGTGTCTATTCAATGTGTACACATATCAATTGTCTGGTGGCTCATGTTTACAGTGGTAGGCACAGCAAAATCATGTTGATATTAGAACAAAAGAATTTCTTCATAAATTTGTTTTGCGCAAACTTTATATCTGTATTACCTTTTTTCTGTCTACCTATAAGCTTCTAAAGTGTCTGAATTTTTCCATCGATTAGTATATAGTCAAGTGATAATAATGATAAGACTGAGACTAATTCGTGCAACTTTATGGCAAATAATCAGTTGTCTGGCTCATTAGGGACTTGGATAATCGCGACGTTAGACTTCTGCATAAATTGTCACTTGTACTCCATTTTTGGGATGTTATCTCCAATTGTTGCCACACCCAGATTGTACCAAATGATGCCCAATGCATACGGATTCAGTGTTGCGGATAGCTCGGCCGTGCTGACGGTGGGTCTGTAGTTACCATGTGGTGAAGACATAATCTCGTCTGGGATTCAATGTTTAGCTGTTAGGACGACAAACAAGTTGTTAGGAACATTCCTCCGTAAAAGTTCGTATTAGTGTCACTTTTATTTTATCTATGGTTTATGTAACCAGCTAGCTCCAGTAAGCTGTTCACTAAGTTTCTCATCTAGGAGGTATCTACGTCCAGTGTGACATGGCATGACTGAGACAATCATTGTGGACAACTTTTTTGGAAAAATGATTTTGCCAAAAAGCGAAAGGCATCGACAATTAGCTGGAAAAATTGTCACTTGTAGTCCTTTGTTATGTTATCTTAATTGTTGTCCCCCAGAGATTGGACCAAAATGCCAAGATCAGACATTCTAGTTTAACCTACTTTGCATGTAGCGTGTCTGTTCATGTGTGAAGAAAAGTGTCTGGTACTCACTGTTTAGTCGTTCAGGACAAAACAGGTTGTTAGGAACAATTCCCCGTAAAATTTGTTTTTCACTTTTATCTTATCTATTTTTCTGTCACCTAACGGACTTCAAAGTGTCAAATTTCTCATCTAGAGTAGCAGTCTAACGTCAAATATCTAAATCTAGGAGATAAGTGACTAATACTAAATTGACAACTTGTTGGCAATCATGTATTCATTGGCCAAACAGCGTAAGGCATAAATGCTGAAAAAATTGGTCACAATGTGGTCATGTTTTTTAAAATCTCAAGTGTAGCCTCACACAGATTGTACAAGCCAAAAATCCAAATCATACATGTCCGTGATTGTCATCGTACTACTCATAGCAGCTATCGTGACTCTAAGTGCTGATGTGCATAAAAGAAGTGTATGGGAATCCCTGTATTATGGTGTAGGACACAAACAGGTTGTTAGGAACATTTCTTAGTTATAAATTGATATTTTACTTTATTCTTATCTAGTTGTTTTTCTGTCCCGAATGAGCTCCAAGTTTCCCAATTTATCATCTAGAAGAATCTCGTCAAGTGTGGAAATGATTAGACTGAGATTAATAGTTGGCAACTTATTGGAAAATGTGATTTTTGCCAAATGCGTAAGGCATAAATTCTGGCATAATTGTCCCGTGTGGTCATTTTGATATTATCTCATGTGTTGCCCCAGAAGAAGATTGTACAAAAATGCCAAAATCAGACATCCAGTTTAACGATAACTCTGCATCTAGAGTTTATATTCCATGTGTAAAAGCAAAAACATGCTCTGGGACTCAACTGTTCTTAGGTTGTATGCAACACAAAAAAATTTTTTTGAGCTAACATTTCTTCATAAAATTCGGTTTTTTTTCGTGCTTCAGTTATCTTAATCTCTTTTTCATGTCACCTATGAGCCTCTAAGGTGTTCATAAATTTCTAATCCTAGGACGTATTTAGTCAAGTGTAGAAATCATGGATAGACGTATGAAGAGTAAATTGGCAACTTTTTGGAAAATACTTATTTTGTCGCAACTCGAAACAGGCATATGTACATCTGGAAAAAATGCCTCACGTTGCGGTCCTTTTTAGTGTTATCTCAATTGTTATGCAATCAAGTTATAGATACCCAAATACCAAATCAGACAAGATCGAGTTTAACCACTCTGCATCTAGCGTAGTCATATTCATGTGTAAGAATATAATTGTCTGGGACTTCAATTTTATTAAAACTATGTAGAGAACACAAACAGAGTTCGCATTCGAACGTATCTTACGTAGAAATTAACTGGTTTTCCACACTTTAAATTCTATAAGATACTAAGGTTTTCATCGGATAACCTCATGAGCATCACAAGTGCCAGCAATTTGTCTCATCTAGAGTACCTCTGTCATATGAGAATATGATAGACTAACGAACATAAATATATGGCCAACTTTTATTGCGGGCATGATTAATTTGCCAAAAACGCGTCGTAGGCACATAACACTCGTGCTAAAATTGTCACTTGTGTGTTCTATTTTTGTATGACTTATTCAATGCTTCGCCCCCCGAATGGTTACAAGAATGCCAAATCAGACATTAAATTTAATTACTCTGCATATAGCGTGTCTATTCATGCGTAGATGAATTGTCTGAGGGACTCAAGGTTTTAGTGTGTACACGGATTTCCTATACAAACAGGTTGTGTTACGCCAACAATTCTTGCGTAAAATTCGTTAGGTTTTACTGAGTTTTATCTTTGATCTATTTTGTTTCTGTCACCGAACAGAGCTCGCAATGTACGTGTCCAATTTATCATCTTACGACTCTCTCGTCACGTTGTGATGAAATCATAGACTGAGACTAAAGATTGCCAACTTTTTTTGGAAATTAATGATTTTGGCCAAACGCGGTAGGCATAAATTCTGCAAAATTGTCACTTGTGGGCTCATTTTATGTCTATTTCAACTGTTAGCCCCAAAGATTGTACCAAAATCAGCCATTAATCAACATTAAGTTTACCTACTCTGCATCTAGCAGTGTCTACTCATGTGTAAAATAATGTCTGGGACTCATTGTTTAAAGGTAGGACACAAACAGGTTGTTAGGAACAATTCTTCATAAAATTTGTTTTTCACTTTTATCTTATCTATTTTTCTGTTCACCACGAGCTCCCAAAGTGTCCAATTTATCATCTAGAGTATCTCGTCAAGTGTGAAGTGATAGACTGAGACTAAATTTGGCAACTTTTTTGGCAAATATGATTTTGGCCAAACGCCGAAAGGCATAAATTATGCAAAATGGTTACTTGTGGTCATTTTTATGTTATTTCAATTGTTGCCCCAGATTGTAAAAAATGCCAAATCATACATTCAGTTTACCTACTCTGCCTCTAGCGTGTCTATTAATGTGTAAAATAAATTGTCTGGGGACTCAATGTTTTAGTGGTAGGGACACAAACAAGTTGTTAGGGAACTCTTTCGTCATGAAATTTGTTTTCACTTTTATCTTATCTATTTTTTTCTGTCACCTATGAGCTCTAAAGTGTCCAATTTCGCATCTAGAGTATCTCGTCAAGTGTGAAATGATAGACTGAGACTAAATTGGCAACTTTTTTGAAAAAATATGATTTTGGCCAAACGCGTAAGGCATAAATTCTGCAAAATTGTCACTTGTGGTCATTTTTATGTTATCTCAATTGTTGCCCCCAGATTGTACCAAAATGCCAAATCAGACATTCAGTTTACCTACTCTGCATCTAGCGTGTTTATTCATGTGTAAAATAATTGTCTGGGACTCAATGTTTAGTGGTAGGATACAAACAGGTTGTTCTTAACAATTCTTGGTAAAATTTGTTTTCCACTTTTATCTTATCAATTTTTCTGTCACCAACGAGCTCCAAAGTGTCCAATTTATCATCTAGAGTATCTCGTCAAGTGTGAAGTGATAGACAGACTAAATTGGCAACTTTTTTGCAAATATTTTTTTGGCCAAACGCGTCAGGCATAAATTCTGCAAAATTGTCACATTTGTGTTTCATTTTTATGTTATCTCAATTGTTGCCCCCAGATTGTACAAAAATGCCAAATCAGACATCCAGTTTAACTACTCTGCATCTAGCGTGTCTATTCATGTGTAAAATAATTGTCTGGGACTCACTGTTTAGTGGTTTAGGGACACAAAACAAGTTGTTAGGAACAATTCTTCGTAAAATTTGTTTTTCACTTTATTCTTATCTATTTTTCTGTCACCAACGAGCTCCAAAGTGCCTAATTTATCATCTAGAGTATCTCGTCAAGTGTGAAATGATAGACTGAGACTAAATTAGCAAATTTTTGAAATATTATTTTGGCCAAACGCGAAAGGCATAAATCTGGAAAAAATTTCACTTGTGGTCATTTTTATGTTATCTCAATTGTTGCAATCAGATTGTACCAAAATGCCAAATCAGACATTCAGTTTACCGACTCTGCATCTAGCGTGTCTATTCATGTGTAAAATAATTGTCTGGGACTCAATGTTTAGTGGTAGGACACAAACAAGTTGTTAGGAACAATTCTTCGTAAAATTTGTTTTTCACTTTATTCTTATCTATTTTTCTGTCACCAACGAGCTCCAAAGTGCCCAATTTATCATCTAGAGTATCTCGTCAAGTGTGAAATGATAGACTGAGACTAAATTGGCAACCTTTTTTAAATATTATTTTGCAAACGCGAAAGGCATAAATTCTGGAAAAATGTCACTTGTGGTCATTTTTATGTTATCTCAATTGTTTCCTCAGATTGTACCAAAATGCCAAATCAGACATTTCAGTTTACCTACTCTGCCTCTAGCCGTGTCTATTCATGTGTAAAATAATTGTCTGGGATTCACTGTTTAGTGGTAGGACACAAACAAGTTGTTAGGAACATTTTCTTTATAAAATTTGTTTTTACCTTTTATCTTATCTATTTTTCTGTCACCTATGAGCCTCTAAAGTGTCCAAATTTTGAGATCTAGAGTATCTCGTCAAATGTGAAATGATCGACTGAGACTAAATTGGCAACTTTTTTGGAAAATATGATTTTTGGCCAAACGCGAAAGGCATAAACTCTGGAAAAATGTCACTTGTGGTCATTTTTATGTTATCTCAATTGTTTGCCCCCTAGATTGTACTAAAAATGCTAAATCAGGACATTCAGTTTACCTACACCGCATCTAGCATGTCTATTCATGTGTAAAATAATTGTCTGGGATCACTGTTTAAGTGGTAGCGACACAAACAAGTTGTTAGGAAACATTTTCTTCATAAAATTTGTTTTTCACTTTTATCTTATCTAATTTTTCTGTCACCTATGAGCTCTAAAGTGTCTAATTTTCATCTAGAGTATCTCGTCAAGTGTGAAATGATAGACTGAGACTAAATTGGCAACTTTTTGGAAAATGATGCTTTTGGCCAAACGCGAAAGGCATAAATTCTAGAAAAAATGTCACTTGTGGTCATTTTTATGTTATCTCAATTGTTGCCCCAGATTGCCACTAAAATGCCAAATCAGACATTCAGTTTACCTACTCTGCATGTAGCGTGTCTATTCATGTGTAAAATAATTGTCTGGGACTCACTGTTTAGTTGTAGGACACAACAAGTTGTTAGGAACATTTTCTTCGTAAAATTTGTTTTTCACTTTCATCGTATGTATTTTTCTGTCACCTATGAGCTCTAAAGTGTCTAATTTCTCATCTAGAGTACACTCGTCAAGTGTGAAATGATAGACTGAGACTAAATTGGCAACTTTTTTGGAATATATGATTTTGACCAAACTTGAAGGCATAAATTCTGCAAAAATGTCACTTGTAGTCATTTTTATGTTATCTCAATTGTTGCCCCCAGATTGTACCAAAATGCCAAATCAGACATTCAGTTTACCTACTCTGCATCTAGCGTGTCTATTCATGTGTAAAATAATTGTCTGGGAATCAATGTTCAGTGTTAGGACACAAACAGGTTGTTAGGAACAATTCTCCGTAAAATTTGTTTTTCACTTTTATATTATCTATTTTTCTGTCACCAACGAGCTCCAAAGTGTCCAATTTATCATCTAGAGTATCTCGTCAAGTGTGAAATGATAGACTGAGACTAAATTGGCAACTTTTTGCAAAAAAATTTTTTGCCAAACGCGAAAGGCATAAATTCTGGAAAAATGTCACTTGTAGTCATTTTTATGTTATCTCAATTGTTGCCCCCAGATTGTACCAAAATGCCAAATCAGACATTCAGTTTACCTACTCTGCATGTAGCGTGTCTATTCATGTGTAAAAAAAAGTGTCTGGGACTCACTGTTTAGTGTTAGGACACAAACAGGTTGTTAGGAACAATTCTCCGTAAAATTTGTTTTTCACTTTTATTTTATCTATTTTTCTGTCACCAAGGAGCTCCAAAGTGTCCAATTTCTCATCTAGAGTATCTCGTCAAATATGAAATGATAAACTAAGACGAAATTGGCAACTTTTTGGAAAATATGATTTTGGCCAAACGCGAAAGGCATAAATTCTGGAAAAATGTCACTTGTGGTCATTTTTATTTTATCTCAATTGTTGCCCCCAGATTGTACCAAAATGCCAAATCAGACATTCAGTTTACCTACTCTGCGTCTAGCGTGTCTATTCATGTGTAAAATAATTGTCTGGGACTCAATGTTTAGTGGTAGGACACAAACAAGTTGTTAGGAACAATTCTTCGTAAAATTTGTTTTTCACTTTTATCTTATCTATTTTTCTGTCACCAATGAGCTCCAAAGTGTCCAATTTCTCATCTAGAGTATCTCGTCAAGTGTGAAATGATAGACTGAGACTAAATTGCAACTTTTTGAAAATATATTTTTGGCCAAACGCGAAAGGCATAAATTCTGGAAAAATGTCACTTGTGGTCATTTTTATGTTATCTCAATTGTTGCCCCCAGATTGTACCAAAATGCCAAATCAGACATTCAGTTTAACTACTCTGCATCTAGCGTGTCTATTCATGTGTAAAATAATTGTCTGGGACTCAATGTTTAGTGGTAGGACACAAACAAGTTGTTAGGAACATTTCTTCGTAAAATTTGTTTTTCACTTTTATCTTATCTATTTTTCTGTCACCTATGAGCTCCAAAGTGTCCAATTTCTCATCTAGAGTATCTCGTCAAGTGTGAAATGATAGACTGAGACTAAATTGGCAACTTTTTTGAAAAATATATTTTTTGGCCAAACGCGAAAGGCATAAATTCTGGAAAAAATGTCACTTGTGGTCATTTTTATGTTATCTCAATTGTTGCCCCCAGATTGTACCAAAATGCCAAATCAGACATTCAGTTTACCTACTCTGCATCTAGCGTGTCTATTCATGTGTAAAATAATTGTCTGGGACTCAATGTTTAGTGGTAGGACACAAACAAGTTGTTAGGAACATTTCTTCGTAAAATTTGTTTTTCACTTTTATCTTATCTATTTTTCTGTCACCTATGAGCTCCAAAGTGTCCAATTTATCATCTAGAGTATCTCGTCAAGTGTGAAATGATAGACTGAGACTAAATTGGCAACTTTTTGAAAATATATATTTTGGCCAAACGCGAAAGGCATAAATTCTGGAAAAATGTCACTTGTGGTCATTTTTATGTTATCTCAATTGTTGCCCCCAGATTGTACCAAAATGCCAAATCAGACATTCAGTTTACCTACTCTGCATCTAGTGTGTCTATTCATGTGTAAAATAATTGTCTGGGACTCAATGTTTAGTGGTAGGACACAAACAGATTGTTAGGAACAATCTTTCGTAAAATTTGTTTTTCACGTTTATCTTATCTATTTTTCTGTCACCTATGAGCTCCAAAGGGTCCAATTTATCATCTAGAGTATCTCGTCAAGTGTGAAATGATAGACTGAGACTAAATTGGCAACTTTTTTGGAAAATATTATTTTGGCCAAACGCGAAAGGCATAAATTCTGGAAAAATGTCACTTGTGGTCATTTTTATGTTATCTCAATTGTTGCCCCCAGATTGTACCAAAATGCCAAATCAGACATTCAGTTTTACCTACTCTGCATCTAGCGTGTCTATTCATGTGTAAAATAATTGTCTGGGACTCACTGTTTAGTGGTAGGACACAAACAAGTTGTTAGGAACAATTCTTCGTAAAAATTTGTTTTTCACTTTTATCTTATCTATTTTTCTGTCACCAATGAGCTCCAAAGTGTCCAATTTCTCATCTAGAGTATCTCGTCAAGTGTGAAATGATAGACTGAGACTAAATTGGCAACTTTTTTGGAAAATATGATTTTGGCCAAACGCGAAAGGCATAAATTCTGGAAAAATGTCACTTGTGGTCATTTTTATGTTATCTCAATTGTTGCCCCCAGATTGTACCAAAATGCCAAATCAGACATTCAGTTTACCTACTCTGCATCTAGCGTGTCTATTCATGTGTAAAATAATTGTCTGGGACTCACTGTTTAGTGGTAGGACACAAACAAGTTGTTAGGAACAATTCTTCGTAAAATTTGTTTTTTTCACTTTTATCTTATCTATTTTTCTGTCACCAATGAGCTCCAAAGTGTCCAATTTCTCATCTAGAGTATCTCGTCAAGTGTGAAATGATAGACTGAGACTAAATTGGCAACTTTTTTGGAAAATATGATTTTGGCCAAACGCGAAAGGCATAAATTCTGGAAAAATGTCACTTGTGGTCATTTTTATGTTATCTCAATTGTTGCCCCCAGATTGTACCAAAATGCCAAATCAGACATTCAGTTTTACCTACTCTGCATCTAGCGTGTCTATTCATGTGTAAAATAATTGTCTGGGACTCAATGTTTAGTGGTAGGACACAAACAAGTTGTTAGGAACAATTCTTCGTAAAATTTGTTTTTCACTTTTATCTTATCTATTTTTCTGTCACCAACGAGCTCCAAAGTGTCCAATTTATCATCTAGAGTATCTCGTCAAGTGTGAAATGATAGACTGAGACTAAATTGGCAACTTTTTGCAAAATATATTTTGGCCAAACGCGAAAGGCATAAATTCTGAAAAATGTCACTTGTGGTCATTTTTATGTTATCTCAATTGTTGCCCCCAGATTGTACCAAAATGCCAAATCAGACATTCAGTTTACCTACTCTGCATCTAGCGTGTCTATTCATGTGTAAAATAATTGTCTGGGACTCAATGTTTAGTGTAGGACACAAACAAGTTGTTAGGAACAATTCTTCGTAAAATTTGTTTTTCACTTTTATCTTATCTATTTTTCTGTCACCTATGAGCTCCAAAGTGTCCAATTTCTCATCTAGAGTATCTCGTCAAGTGTGAAATGATAGACTGAGACTAAATTGGCAACTTTTTGGAAAATATTATTTTGGCCAAACGCGAAAGGCATAAATTCTGGAAAAATGTCACTTGTGGTCATTTTTATGTTATCTCAATTGTTGCCCCCAGATTGTACCAAAATGCCAAATCAGACATTCAGTTTACCTACTCTGCATCTAGCGTGTCTATTCATGTGTAAAATAATTGTCTGGGACTCAATGTTTAGTGGTAGGACACAAACAAGTTGTTAGGAACAATTCTTCGTAAAATTTTTGTTTTTCACTTTTATCTTATCTATTTTTCTGTCACCTATGAGCTCCAAAGTGTCCAATTTTTCATCTAGAGTATCTCGTCAAGTGTGAAATGATAGACTGAGACTAAATTGGCAACTTTTTGGAAAATATTATTTTGGCCAAACGCGAAAGGCATAAATTCTGGAAAAATGTCACTTGTGGTCATTTTTATGTTATCTCAATTGTTGCCCCCAGATTGTACCAAAATGCCAAATCAGACATTCAGTTTTACCTACTCTGCATCTAGCGTGTCTATTCATGTGTAAAATAATTGTCTGGGACTCACTGTTTAGTGGTAGGACACAAACAAGTTGTTAGGAACAATTCTTCGTAAAATTTGTTTTTCACTTTTATCTTATCTATTTTTCTGTCACCAACGAGCTCCAAAGTGTCCAATTTATCATCTAGAGTATCTCGTCAAGTGTGAAATGATAGACTGAGACTAAATTGGCAACTTTTTTGGAAAATATGATTTTGGCCAAACGCGAAAGGCATAAATTCTGGAAAAATGTCACTTGTGGTCATTTTTATGTTATCTCAATTGTTGCCCCCAGATTGTACAAAAATGCCAAATCAGACATTCAGTTTAACTACTCTGCATCTAGCGTGTCTATTCATGTGTAAAATAATTGTCTGGGACTCAATGTTTAGTGGTAGGACACAAACAAGTTGTTAGGAACAATTCTTCGTAAAATTTGTTTTTCACTTTTATCTTATCTATTTTTCTGTCACCAACGAGCTCCAAAGTGTCCAATTTATCATCTAGAGTATCTCGTCAAGTGTGAAATGATAGACTGAGACTAAATTGGCAACTTTTTTGAAAATATTGATTTTGGCCAAACGCGTAAGGCATAAATTCTGCAAAAAATGTCACTTGTGGTCATTTTTATGTTATCTCAATTGTTGCCCCCAGATTGTACCAAAATGCCAAATCAGACATCCAGTTTAACTACTCTGCATCTAGCGTGTCTATTCATGTGTAAAATAATTGTCTGGGACTCACTGTTTAGTGGTAGGACACAAACAAGTTGTTAGGAACATTTCTTCGTAAAATTTGTTTTTCACTTTTATCTTATCTATTTTTCTGTCACCAACGAGCTCCAAAGTGTCCAATTTATCATCTAGAGTATCTCGTCAAGTGTGAAATGATAGACTGAGACTAAATTGGTAACTTTTTTGCAAATATGATTTTGGCCAAACGCGTAAGGCATAAATTCTGCAAAAGTTTCACTTGTGGTCATTTTTATGTTATCTCAATTGTTGCCCCCAGATTGTACAAAAATGCCAAATCAGACATCCAGTTTAACTACTCTGCATCTAGCGTGTCTATTCATGTGTAAAATAATTGTCTGGGACTCAATGTTTAGTGTTAGGACACAAACAGGTTGTTAGGAACAATTCTCCGTAAAGTTTGTTTTTCACTTTTATATTATCTATTTTTCTGTCACCTATGAGCTCCAAACTGTCCAATTTCTCATCTAGAGTATTTCGTCAAGTGTGATATGATAGACTGAGAGTAAATTGGCAACTTTTTGGAAAATATTATTTTGGCCAAACGCGAAAGGCATAAATTCTGGAAAAATGTCTTTTGTGGTCATTTTTATGTTGTCTCAATTGTTGCCCCCAGATTGTACCATAATGCCAAATCAGACATTCAGTTTACCTACTCTGCATCTAGCGTGTCTATTCATGTGTAAAATAATTGTCTGGGACTCAATGTTTAGTGGTAGGACACAAACAAGTTGTTAGGAACAATTCTTCGTAAAATTTGTTTTTCACTTTTATCTTATCTATTTTTCTGTCACCAACGAGCTCCAAAGTGTCCAATTTATCATCTAGAGTATCTCGTCAAGTGTGAAATGATAGACTGAGACTAAATTGGCAACTTTTTTGCAAATATGATTTTGGCCAAACGCGTATGGCATAGACTCTGGAAAAATGTCACTTGTGGTCATTTTTATGTTATATCATTTGTTGCCCCCAGATTGTACCAAAATGCCAAATCAGACATTCAGTTTACCTACTTTGCATCTAGCGTGTCTATTCATGTGGAAAGTAATTGTCTGGGACTCAATGTTTAGTGGTAGGACACAAACAAGTTGTTAGGAACAATTCTTCGTAAAATTTGTTTTTCACTTTTATCTTATCTATTTTTCTGTCACCAACGAGCTACAAAGTGTCCAATTTATCATCTAGAGTATCTCGTCAAGTGTGAAATGATAGACTGAGACTAAATTGGCAACTTTTTGGAAAATATGATTTTGGCCAAAGCGAAAGGCATAAATTCTGCAAAAATGTCACTTGTGGTCATTTTTATGTTATCTCAATTGTTGTTCTCAGATTGTACCAAAATGCCAAATCAGACATTCAGTTTAACTACTCTGCATCAAGCGTGTCTATTCATGTGTAAAATAATTGTCTGGGACTCAATGTTTAGTAGTAGGACACAAACAAGTTGTTAGGAACAATTCTTCGTAAAATTTGTTTTTCACTTTTATCTTATCTATTTTTCTGTCACAATGAGCTCCAAAGTGTCCAATTTATCATCTAGAGTATCTCGTCAAGTGTGAAATGATAGACTGAGACTAAATTGGCAACTTTTTTGGAAAATATGATTTTGGCCAAACGCGAAAGGCATAAATTCTGGAAAAATGTCACTTGTGGTCATTTTTATGTTATCTCAATTGTTGCCCCCAGATTGTACCAAAATGCCAAATCAGACATTCAGTTTACCTACTCTGCATCTAGCGTGTCTATTCATGTGTAAAATAATTGTCTGGGACTCAATGTTTAGTGGTAGGACACAAACAGGTTGTTAGGAACAATTCTTCGTAAAATTTGTTTTTCACTTTTATATTATCTATTTTTCTGTCACCAACGAGCTCCAAAGTGTCCAATATCTTATCTAGAGCATCTCGTCAAGTGTGAAATGATAGACTGAGACTAAATTGGCAACTTTTTGGAAAATATGATTTTGGCCAAACGCGAAAGGCATAAATTCTGGAAAAATGTCACTTGTGGTCATTTTTATGTTATCTCAATTGTTGCCCCCAGATTGTACCAAAATGCCAAATCAGACATTCAGTTTACCTACTCTGCATCTAGCGTGTCTATTCATGTGTAAAATAATTGTCTGGGACTCAATGTTTAGTGGTAGGACACAAACAAGTTGTTAGGAACAATTCTTCGTAAAATTTGTTTTTCACTTTTATCTTATCTATTTTTCTGTCACCTATGAGCTCCAAAGTGTCCAATTTCTCATCTAGAGTATCTCGTCAAGTGTGAAATGATAGACTGAGACTAAATTGGCAACTTTTTTGAAAATATTATTTTGGCCAAACGCGAAAGGCATAAATTCTGGAAAAATGTCACTTGTGGTCATTTTTATGTTATCTCAATTGTTGCCCCCAGATTGTACCAAAATGCCAAATCAGACATTCAGTTTAACCTACTCTGCATCTAGCGTGTCTATTCATGTGTAAAATAATTGTCTGGGACTCAATGTTTAGTGGTAGGACACAAAACAAGTTGTTAGGAAACATTTCTTCGTAAAATTTGTTTTTCACTTTTATCTTATCTATTTTTCTGTCACCAACGAGCTCCAAAGTGTCCAATTTATCATCTAGAGTATCTCGTCAAGTGTGAAATGATAGACTGAGACTAAATTGGCAACTTTTTTGAAAATATGATTTTGGCCAAACGCGAAAGGCATAAATTCTGGAAAAATGTCACTTGTGGTCATTTTTATGTTATCTCAATTGTTGCCCCCAGATTGTACCAAAATGCCAAATCAGACATTCAGTTTACCTACTCTGCATCTAGCGTGTCTATTCATGTGTAAAATAATTGTCTGGGACTCAATGTTTAGTGGTAGGACACAAACAAGTTGTTAGGAACAATTCTTCGTAAAATTTGTTTTTCACTTTTATCTTATCTATTTTTCTGTCACCAACGAGCTCCAAAGTGTCCAATTTCTCATCTAGAGTATCTCGTCAAGTGTGAAATGATAGACTGAGACTAAATTGGCAACTTTTTTGCAAATATGATTTTGGCCAAACGCGTAAGGCATAAATTCTGGAAAAATGTCACTTGTGGTCATTTTTATGTTATCTCAATTGTTGCCCCCAGATTGTACAAAAATGCCAAATCAGACATTCAGTTTAACTACTCTGCATCTAGCGTGTCTATTCATGTGTAAAATAATTGTCTGGGACTCAATGTTTAGTGGTAGGACACAAACAAGTTGTTAGGAACATTTCTTCGTAAAATTTGTTTTTCACTTTTATCTTATCTATTTTTCTGTCACCAACGAGCTCCAAAGTGTCCAATTTCTCATCTAGAGTATCTCGTCAAGTGTGAAATGATAGACTGAGACTAAATTGGCAACTTTTTGGAAAATATGATTTTGGCCAAACGCGAAAGGCATAAATTTGGAAAAATGTCACTTGTGGTCATTTTTATGTTATCTCAATTGTTGCCCCCAGATTGTACCAAAATGCCAAATCAGACATTCAGTTTACCTACTCTGCATCTAGCGTGTCTATTCATGTGTAAAATAATTGTCTGGGACTCAATGTTTAGTGGTAGGACACAAACAAGTTGTTAAGAAACATTTCTTCGTAAAATTTGTTTTTCACTTTTATCTTATCTATTTTTCTGTCACCAACGAGCTCCAAAGTGTCCAATTTATCATCTAGAGTATCTCGTCAAGTGTGAAATGATAGACTGAGACTAAATTGGCAACTTTTTTGAAAATATGATTTTGGCCAAACGCGTAAGGCATAAATTCTGGAAAAATTGTCACTTGTGGTCATTTTTATGTTATCTCAATTGTTGCCCCCAGATTGTACCAAAATGCCAAATCAGACATCCAGTTTAACTACTCTGCATCTAGCGTGTCTATTCATGTGTAAAATAATTGTCTGGGACTCACTGTTTAGTGGTAGGACACAAACAAGTTGTTAGGAACATTTCTTCGTAAAATTTGTTTTTCACTTTTATCTTATCTATTTTTCTGTCACCAACGAGCTCCAAAGTGTCCAATTTATCATCTAGAGTATCTCGTCAAGTGTGAAATGATAGACTGAGACTAAATTGGCAATTTTTTGGAAAATATGATTTTGGCCAAACGCGTAAGGCATAAATTCTGCAAAATTGTCACTTGTGGTCATTTTTATGTTATCTCAATTGTTGCCCCCAGATTGTACAAAAATGCCAAATCAGACATCCAGTTTAACTACTCTGCATCTAGCGTGTCTATTCATGTGTAAAATAATTGTCTGGGACTCAATGTTTAGTGGTAGGACACAAACAAGTTGTTAGGAACAATTCTTCGTAAAATTTGTTTTTCACTTTTTATATTATCTATTTTTCTGTCACCTATAAGCTGCCCAAACTGTCAAAATTGCTCATCTAGAGTATCTCGTCAAAAAAAAAAAGGGTGTGAAATGATAGACGGAGACTTAAATTGACAAACTTTTGGAGGAACTATGATTTTGGCCAAACGCGAAAGGGCATAAATCTGTAAAAGTGTTCTTTTGTGGTCTTTTTTTGATTTCTCAATTGTTGAACCTAGATTGTACCCATAAGTGCCACATCAGAACAGTCAGATAACCTCCCCTTGAATTTAGCGTGTCTATTCATGTGTAAAATAATTGCCTGCTTATCAAAGTTTTATGTTAGTACACAAACTGGTCTGTTATGGAACAATTCTTCGTTAAAAATTTGTTTTTTCCCCTTTGTATCTGATCTCTTTTTCTTCTGTCACCGAACGAGCTCCATAGAGTCCAATTTATCATAATAGTATCTTCGTCAAGTGTGAAATGAATGACTGAGACTAAATTGGCAACTTTTTGCAAATTTATTTTTGGCCAAACGAGTAGGGCATAGACTCTACAAAACTGGTCACTTGTAGTCATTTTTAATGTTATTTATCATTTGGTGCCCCCAGAATTGTACCAAAATGCCAAATCAGTAAATCCAGTTTTACTACTCTGCATCTAGCGTGTCTATTCATGTGTAAACATAAATTGTCTGGGAGACTCACTGTTGAGGTGGTAGGACACCAACAGATGTTAGGAACAATTTCTTCGTAAAATTTGATTTTCTCACTTTTATATTAATCAATTTGTCTTGTCACCTATGAGCTTCAAAAGATTCAAATTGCTCATCTAGAGTATCTCGTTAAATGTGAAATGATAGTACTGAGACTAAATTGGCAACTTTTTTGCAAATGTGAATTTTGGCAAACGCGAAAAAAAAGGCATAAAATTCTACAAAAATGTCACTTGTAGTCATTTTTATGTTATCTCAATTGTTGCCCCCAGATTGTACCAAAATGCCAAACCAGACATTCAGTTTACCTACTCTGCATCTAGCGTGTCTATTCATGTGTAAAATAATTGTCTGGGACTCAATGTTTAGTGTTAGGACACAAACAGGTTGTTATGAACAATTCTCCGTAAAATTTGTTTTTCACTTTTATATTATCTTTTTTTCTGTCACCAACGTGCTCCAAAGTGTCCAATTTATCATCTAGAGTATCTCGTCAAGTGTGAAATGATAGACTGAGAGTAAATTATCAACTTTTTGGAAAATATTATTTTGGCCAAACTCGAATGGCATAAATTCTGGAAAAATGTCACATTTGGTCATGTTTATGTTATTTCAATTGTTGCTCCCAGATTGTACCATAATGCCAAATCAGACATTCAGTTTACTTACTCTGCATCTAGCGTGTCTATTCATGTGTAAAATAATTGTCTGGGACTCAATGTTTAGAGTTAGGACACAAACAGGTTGTTAGGAACAATTCTCCGTAAAATTTGTTTTTCACTTTTATATTATCTATTTTTCTGTCACCAACGAGCTCCAAAGTGTCCAATTTAACATCTAGAGTATCTCGTCAAGTTTGAAATGATAGACTGAGACTAAATTGGCAACTTTTTTTCAAATATGATTTTGGCTAAACGCGTAAGGCATAAATTCTGCACATTTTCACTTGTATTCATTTTTGTGTTGTCTCAATTGTTGCCCCCAGATTGTACAAAAATGCCAAATCAGATATCCAGTTTAACTACTCTGCATCTAGCGTGTCTATTCATGTGTAACATAATTGTCTGGGACTCAATGTTTAGTGTTAGGACACAAACAGGTTGTTAGGAACAATTCTCCGTAATGTTTGTTTTTCACTTTTTATATTATCTATTTTTCTGTCACCTATGAGCTACAAACTGTCCAATTTCTCATCTAGAGTATTTTCAAGTGTGAAATGATAGACTGAGAGTAAATTGGCAACTTTTTGGAAAATATTATTTTGGCCAAACTCGAATGGCATAAATTCTGGAAAAATGTCCACATTAAAAAAAAAAAATCATTTTTATGTTATTTCAATTGTTGCCCCCAGATTGTACCATAATGCCAAATCAGACATTCAGTTTACCTACTCTGCATCTAGCGTGTCTATTCATGTGTAAAATAATTGTCTGGGACTTAATGTTTAGTGTTAGGACACAAACAGGTTGTTAGGAACAATTTACCGTAAAATTTGTTTTTCACTTTTATGTTATCTATTTTTCTGTCACCAACGAGCTCCAAAGTGTCCAATTTATCATCTAGAGTATCTCGTCAAGTGTGAAATGATAGACTGAGACTAAATTGGCAACTTTTTTGCAAAAATGATTTTGGCCAAACGCGTAAGGCATAAACTCTGGAAAAATGTCACTTGTGGTCATTTTTATGTTATATCATTTGTTGCCCCCAGATTGTACCAAAATGCCAAATCAGACATTCAGTTTACCTACTTTGCATCTAGCGTGTCTATTCATGTGTAAAATAATTGTCTGGGACTTAATGTTTAGAGTTAGGACACAAACAGGTTGTTAGGAACAATTCTCCGTAAAATTTGTTTTTCACTTTTATATTATCTATTTTTCTGTCACCAACGAGCTCCAAAGTGTCCAATTTAACATCTAGAGTATCTCGTCAAGTTTGAAATGATAGACTGAGACTAAATTGGCAACTTTTTTGCAAATATGATTTTGGCCAAACGCGTAAGGCATAAATTCTGCAAAATTTTCACTTGTATTCATTTTTGTGTTGTCTCAATTGTTGCCCCCAGATTGTACAAAAATGCCAAATCAGACATCCAGTTTAACTACTCTGCATCTAGCGTGTCTATTCATGTGTAAAATAATTGTCTGGGACTCAATGTTTAGTGGTAGGACACAAACAGGTTGTTAGGAACAATTCTTCGTAAAATTTGTTTTTCACTTTTATCTTATCTATTTTTCTGTCACCAACGAGCTCCAAAGTGTCCAATTTCTCATCTAGAGTATCTCGTCAAGTATGAAATTATAAACTGAGACTAAATTGGCAACTTTTTAGAAA
Source organism: Candidula unifasciata (assembly GCA_905116865.2). NCBI lineage: Eukaryota > Metazoa > Mollusca > Gastropoda > Stylommatophora > Geomitridae > Candidula > Candidula unifasciata. The sequence goes on from CAJHNH020003956.1 coordinate 50,891, forward strand.
ATATGATTTTGGCCAAACTCGAATGGCATAAATTCTGGAAAAATGTCACATGTGGTCATTTTTATGTTATTTCAATTGTTGCCCCCAGATTGTACCAAAATGCCAAATCAGACATTCAGTTTACCTACACTGCATATAGCGTGTCTATTCATGTGTAAAATAATTGTTTGGGACTCACTGTTTAGTGGTAGGACACAAACAAGTTGTTAGGAACAATTCTTCGTAAAATTTATTTTTCACTTTTATCTTATCTATTTTACTGTCACCTATGAGCTCAAAACTGTCCAATTTCTCATCTAGAGTATTTCGTCAAGTGTGAAATGATAGACTGAGAGTAAATTATCAACTTTTTGGAAAATATTATTTTGGCCAAACGCGAAAGGAATAAATTCTGGAAAAATGTATTTTGTGGTCATTTTTATGTTGTCTCAATTGTTGCCCCCAGATTGTACCATAATGCCAAATCAGACATCCAGTTTAACTACTCTGCATCTAGCGTGTCTATTCATGTGTAAAATAATTGTCTGGGACTCACTGTTTTAGTGGTAGGACACAAACAATATGTTAGCAACATTTCTTAGTAAAATTTGTTTTTCACTTTTATCTTATCTATTTTTCTGTCACCAACGAGCTACAAAGTGTCCAATTTATCATCTAGAGTATCTCGTCAAGTATGAAATGATAAACTGAGACTAAATTGGCAACTTTTTGAAAATATTATTTGGGCCAAACGCGAAAGGCATAAATTCTGGAAAAATGTCACTTGTAGTCATTTTTATGTTATCTCAATTGTTGCCACCAGATTGTACCAAAATGCCAAATCAGACATTCAGTTTACCTACTCTGCATCTAGCGTGTCTATTCATGTGTAAAATAATTGTGTGGGACTCACTGTTTAGTGTTAGGACACAAACAGGTTGTTAGGAACAATTCTTCGTAAAATTTGTTTTTCACTTTTATCTTATCTATTTTTCTGTCACCAACGAGCTCCAAAGTGTCCAATTTATCATCTAGAGTATCTCGTCAAATGTGAAATGATAGACTGAGACTAAATTGGTAACTTTTTGCAAAACATATTTTGGCCAAACGCGAAAGGCATAAATTCTGGAAAAATGTCACTTGTAGTCATTTTTATGTTATCTCAATTGTTGCACCCAGATTGTACCAAAATGCCAAATCAGACATTCAGTTTACCTACTCTGCATCTAGCGTGTCTATTCATTTGTAAAATAACTGTCTGGGACTCAATGTTTAGTGTTAGGACACAAACAGGTTGTTAGGAACAATTCTCCGTAAAATTTGTTTTTCACTTTTATATTATCTATTTTTCTGTCACCAACGAGCTCCAAAGTGTCCAATTTAACATCTAGAGTATCTCATCAAGTGTGAAATGATAGACTGAGACTAAATTGGCAACTTTTTTGCAAATATGATTTTGGCCAAACGCGTAAGGCATAAATTCTGCAAAATTTTCACTTGTATTCATTTTTATGTTGTCTCAATTGATGCCCCCAGATTGTACAAAAATGCCAAATCAGACATCAAGTTTAACTACTCTGCATCTAGCGTGTCTATTCATGTGTAAAATAATTGTCTGGGACTCAATGTTTAGTGTTAGGACACAAACAGGTTGTTAGGAGCAATTCTTCGTAAAATTTGTTTTTCA
>CAJHNH020003957.1:0-152500 GCA_905116865.2 Candidula unifasciata
GGGAAAGGGGACCCCCCTAAATTTTCGAATCCGCCTCCAGGGAGAAAAAGACGGGAGAACTATGTGTGATCCCACAGCCGATACTGATCTCTTCTGACAGCAATGACCAGCTTTAAGGCGTGTACATCATTTTAAAGGGTACATCGTAAACTATAATTAACTTAACCGTAGCATAGGAAGAGTTCTCGGAGAGCATACGAGGATCGTCACCTTCTGAAATGGATGCCATATTTCTGGCGTCTAGATGCAGTGAACATCGGTGGACGCTAGAGAGCCGGCAGAAAGAATGGCGCAAAATTCTCACTTCAGGCGTTGGTAAGAAGGAGTTCCGTGTATACATGAGCAAGGAGTAAACGCCCCGGTTTTTTAAGACACAAACCTCAAATGACTCCAGTCATATTTATCAAATATTTGCAACTTTGAAAATGACGCTAAGTCAATAGCAACTAGATGGTATGTATTCTTATTACAATTTTTTTGTTATTATGTCGCGATAAAGGCATATATCGAAATAAGGGACTATATACCATCCCGGACGAGTCCAAGTTTGAATGTTGTGTCGAGCACAGGTAATACAGGTCTCGACTATTTTAGGGGTGATGCGTAATGGCTTATCATTCCACGACAGACAAGCTGCCCTTGAGCACTCGCCTCCCCCAAAACTATATTAATGCAACACATACCAGGTGCTTAGCCTTGGCTGGCAGCTGGACTAGGAAGGTTGCTCTTCCCAGCTTTACCAAGAATTCCAAGGACTCTTCTGTAAAACCACATCTCCGAGGCTTCCTCAACATCTAGGGTTACTTGCGTATCCTTTACAGGAAGTTGCAAAACCAACCCCAGCATTTCTTGGCTGTTGTGGTTTTCCTCAGCAATTTTACTTCCAGCAGTTTGCCATTGCTTTCTGGACGGTCGACTTCTCGATACCACTGTCGGAACCAATGCAAGGCGCAAGGCCCACAGCTGGGATCGAACCCGGAACCCCGGCATTACAAAGCGAGTTCGTAACGCCTCAGCCACAGACGCCGACACCTCAACATCTCCTAAATGTAATGATCATTTGTTTTACTCCTTTTCATCCCTTCCACATTATTTTTCTCATTGTTGTCTCCCTCTTGCCCCCTCCCCCTTTTTCTTCTTATTTCTTCTTGCTCGACCGCCTCCTTGTTCTTCTTTCTTTATATTCATTTTTATTCTTCTGTCTCACTGCGGCATACCGGGAAATGAGTAAGCAGACAGACATTTGTTGTCATTACCAGAAATCGGAACACATATCAAACGAAAATAAAAGGAATTGTGGAGATAACAAAATAACAGTAAGCATCCACAAGACCCCATCAGCAGACTCAACAGAAAGCAACATACAACAATTTTCCATCTACGAACTGCAGGCTCACTTATCACATGCAAAAAATAAAGGTTGTACAGTACCCACAGTGTGCCTGTCAAACAGGACCACAAACACCTGAGCACACTCTGCAGATCTGACCACTCTACCAACAACTTCGTAAAGACACAAGGCCTCGAGAGCAAAGTGTGCAGAGCAAGCTATGGGGGATCTGCTACTGACATGCGAGTTCATAGAGGCAACCCACCTGATGGTCTGATCTGAGCATACGAAACCGAACGCAAAGAAGAGAAGAAGTCTCATTTTAGTATCTACAAGTGACAGGTTTGTCTCTATGAGGATATCTCGCCAGCAACATGCACATGTTTTTCAAGTCCTGTCATAGTTTACGTCAACACATCTTAAATGTACAGTCTTCTGCACTTATAAACCAGTCAATTGTTCCATTGTTTTTACAAACCAGAGACTGAAAGACATCAACAACAACAACCCCAGGTTCAGACAAGATCTCCTGTATGCCATAAACTTGTTCAGCAAATATTATTCCGAGCCACTCACTAAGCATGGTCCCTTCACGCTGTTTGTGCCCAACGACAAGGCCTTCAGGTAACCTTTTTATACATTTGATTACACCCTCAATAAAACAACCACAGTGTAGTCACGAGTCAGATCAGTGCTGTTTTTGAAGAACAAACAACTAAGACAATAGCTATTAAATTATAAACATTCTATGACTCGTTGTGTGATAGGATTAGTAATGTGCCCTGGGAAATGACCAAATTCACGTGAATCAAGAGATGGCGTTAAAAAGGTCACATGTTGAGAAATAATTAAAACAATATAGCTAGAACTCTGCTTTAGAATCCAACGGAGCGTAGACATACAAGAACTTGTGAGCGAGGTATTTACAAACATCCCTACCCCCACCCCATGCGAGGCGTATCTTTTTGCTTTTTTGTTGTTCTTTGAAAGCCTCACCACGGCTGTCGTTGGTGACCTTGATATAACCCAACAGTTAAACGGGGTTTCTGGGACTTGTGTCCGGGTGTTTCTCGTCCAGATGGTGGCACTTTGTGCCACCGGGTGTTTATCGCTTGTTGTACGGTCCTGATATGGTTGTACGTCGCTCACTTAGAGAGTGAGGTTTGAATGATGGGGAGAAACATGTGGTGAGCTACATGCCATAGAAATGGAACAGACGATTTGACGTGACTTTAATAAGGTTCTAGGCTCTAGCTGAGGATAAAGGTCAAAAATAAAAACACACCAGTGGGTTAGACTGTTTATCTCCTAAGAGTTTTACATACTGAAGGAATTCAATTTAAACGTTTGCAATTGTTAATTTATTCCCATGCGAGAGACTCGGGTTCATATCTTCTTTGTTTCCAGTCGAGGAAGGCTGCCTGGTCTCGAGGCAGGGTGTCCGCCTCGAGTGCTAGAGGTTCCGAGTTCAATCCCCGGTAAGGGCTGGGATTTTTTTCACGTGGATTTGGGCTTCTAGTAATTCTCCCTGGTCTCTGGGTAGTGAGATGGAAAGCCCGTGTGCATTGTTGATCACATAGAAAAATCCTTGGCAGTTGGAAACCGAAAAGAGTAGCCAAACTTATGGACTACTAACCGTGTGCTATGATGTTGATCCGTTGTTCAAAACCTCAAAAATTTTCAATCAGAGGCAAAAATAAAATCCTAACCTGCACAGTCTGTGGCGACAACACTAGCCATGCGGCCCTACACCCTCAGGCTCAAATAGCCCTTTTCCCTCCCGCCTACACCACGAAAGTAGTAAATTCAGGCAATAAAAGCAGTTTTTAATGGTAATTTAGAGTTAATTTATGATTTTCATTTCTCGTTGTTATAATAATCTTTTGAACTATTATTGCCATTTCAAATGGTTATGTTTATCTGTCAGAGCTGTTGTCAGATAAAGCATGGGATTTCATAAATTTGAAATGACGAAGATTGGAAATCTTAATCGATTTTGACATTAGGAATAAATTTCAATATTTCAGTGTGTTAATTTCCTGTAAAATTATGTCTAACATGTCTCACAAATTAATTTAATCTATTAATGTTTTTTTCTCACTTTATTTCTCATGTTTTAATCATCTGCTAAATTATGATTCTAATTTAACTAGTTTTTTTTTTTTTAAGTGTATTGTCGTTATGTTTTTCGTTTTTCATGTTTATTTTAATCTACCCAATTTTTATTTTCATTCTTTGTGTTTACATTAATCTGTTAAATTATGATTCTCATTACCAATGTTTCTAATCATCAACCAAATTATCATTCTCCTTCCTTCACTATGTTTATAATCATCAGTTAAATTATGATTCTCATTACTCATGATTCCTCCTGGCTATATTAATGGGCTAAGCTTTGATTCTCTTTTCTCAAGTTAATATTCGTCTACTAAATTTGCCCTCCAATGTTTGTTTTCATCTGCTAAGTTATGCGCCCATAACGCATACGTCAAACGAGATGGATAACGTAGAGAAAGAGCTAGACCAAGAACAATACAGAAAGATAACATCAAAGGATTTTCGAAGTGGTCAGAAAGATAACATCAAGGGATTGTCGAAGTGGTCAGAAAGATAACATCAAGGGATTGTCGAAGTGGTCAGAACAAGAACCGGAACTTATATCCCTCTCAACACCCGAAGCGGCACAAGAGGAAGTGAAGAAAAATAAGACTACACTATAATTATCATTTCTCATGTTTATAATCTACTTAATTAGGATTTTCATTTCTTGTGGTCATTTGTATGCATCAACTTAATAATTATTCTCGTTTCTCAAAGTTATTTTTCATACATTATTTGATGATTATCATTTTAATGCACTCATTTATGATTCTAAATTTTCATGACCATTTTAAACAGAGATGTAGTCAGAGAGAACAAAGGATTTGATAAGTTCCTCGAAGATGAAGACCGCGCTATGCAGATTATGCGCCAGCACATCCTGATTGGTCAGTTCAGATTAGAGGATCTGCAGGAGTTTGACACATTTTACACACTCCAAGGGAACGCAGCCTTGCTGAGTGTTCGAGTGGTGAGTTTTTGAGTAAAGTACAATAAAGGATAATTATTAATAATTTGTTTCATCTTATACAGTACTACATGTTTCTTCGTAAACATTTTTGTGGTGTACAAATCTATCCATGAGTTATGAGTTAAGTTTTTGTTAAGAACAGACATCATGTCACTCTGTACATTTTAATAAGCGCTCTGTCTCCATCTTCAGCAGCAAGCGAAGAGTTCTAATTCTTGCGGTATCAGTAACGGTCTGATTGTAAGTCCGTCTCGCACCTGCGTTCAGTGTTCAGCGTTCGTTTAATATCCCTGGACACTACTGGATGCACAGTATAACAGTGCTATATGGCTATACAGTTTGACGGAGTTTTCAAAATTGTACTTGCTTGATTTTCATCCTTGCGACGTTAGTCAAAAACTTTTAACGCATACTGATAAAAATAGTAGTAGCAGTAGTAGCACCAGCAGCACCACCACCAGCAGCAGCAGTAATAGCAGTAATATAGAAATAGTAAGTGTAGTTGTAGTCGAATTTGTAGAAGTAGTAGCAGTAGTCGTAGTCTTCTTAATAGTAGTAGTAGTAGTAGTACTAGAAATAATAGTAGTAGCAGCAGCAGTAGTAGTAGCAGTAGTCGTAGTCTTCTTAATAGTAGTAGTAGTAGTACTAGAAATAATAGTAGTAGCAGCAGCAGTAGTAGTAGCAGTGATGGTGGCAGTAGATAAAAGAAGAAAAATAAAAAGAAGAAAAAGAAGAAGAAGAAGAAGAAGAAGAAGAAGAAGAAGAAGAAGAAGAAGAAGAAGAAGAAGAAGAAGAAGAAGAAGAAGAAGAAAAAGAAGAAGAGAAGAAGATAATAGTAATAATAATAATAATAATAATGATAATAATAATAGTAATAATAAGAAGAAGAACAAGAAGAAAAAGAAGAAGAAAAGATTGTTGAGAAGGATGGGAAGAAGCTGCAGAAAGATATCTTACCTCGTATTCATTTTCTTAAATGCAACATTGCACACAAATTTATAGAGCGCTGTATGCAAGTGTTATCTGCACTTTTAACTTAATTGTGTACAAATTATATACAAATACACAGAAATCGTGCTATTGTGTAAGGTTTTTATTTCTTGCAGGCGCGAGATCTGTTCAGATACAAGTTACAGCGTGGATCTGACAGAGCCAAAGTATTAGCCAGGAACTTTATAGCATCAAACGGAATGATCCATATCGTTAACAATCTTCTCACATTGGATCCAGAGATATCAGGCGATAAAATGGTAATGAGAATGACGTTTCTACCTAAATTGTACACACTCTAGTAGTGTTAGCCTTAACCGTTATAAATATTATTACAATTTACAATGTTTCATATTTTGTTTTTGTAGTTGCGTATCCTTTACAGAACGTTGCAGAACCAATCCCAGCATTTTTTTTAGTTGTTGTCGTTTTTATGGTCACAATTTACCTCCAGTAGTTTGCCATCGCTCCTGGACGGTCGGCTTCTCGATAAGGCGCAAGGCCCGCAGCTGGGATCGAACCCGGCATCCTAGCATTACAAAGCGCGTTCCCAACCATTTATTGTATTATTTTTATATTTAAAGTATTTAGTACTATAGAAGAGTTTAAATTATTTTACGCAACTCCGTAAATGTATAAATTACCAATAAAAATAGGATTTGGGGGGGGGGGGGGCTGGGAACGGGTTAATTATTATGTTTATTTATTATGGGAAAATGTATTAGGCATACGTCCTGTTTGGGCGAACTCCAAAGATTTGAAACCGATTATTGCCTACCCAAAAACATGTCGTAAGAGGCAACTAATTGGAAGCTTCTTTCGAAGTGAGAGGCAAGGTACCAATAGTCAGCATACAAATAAATCAGATTTGTAAAATAAATATGTACACAGATTTTATGTTATGGAACAGAAGTAGACGAACAACCAGAACTTTTTGCAAGAGTTTATTATAGCCGGTGAACGCGAAGAAAAAGAAGAAGAAACGGATCGAGAATGTATATCGAGGTACTATTGTATTTGACTTGTAAAGTAGGACTTCCGGTTCCGACATTGATAGGGAATGGATGACGGTCAACCGTCAACTTGGCCTATGTTGACCGTTCTCGTCGCCGTTTCTCCTCCAGTTTCGATGTGGCAAGATTGTGGAAGTCCGGTTTGCAGCCAGAGCTACTGAGTTTAGTGCTCCTGGTGGCACTATGAGCTGTGATTATCGGTTATTGACTGAGTTCCAGATTCTTACATAATGGCAATGATTAGTGATGTATTTTTCTTCGTTGTGTTCTTGGGACTAAGCGTGTGCTATAGCTGCTATTTATTTGCTGGCTGTGGCTGCAACTTGGCCAGGGACATGTGAAGAATAGCCAGGAATAGTTGTAATCTACTCATCGCCCAGCTATTTGTCGACTGAAGTTGATTTTCAGCGATGACGCTTGGTCACGCTGTGTGTTTAAAGAGGGACGCACCTTATGGTTTGCAGATCAAATCGCGTTTTTTGGGGACTGAGAGACCTTTGTAGGGCTACGGCATTCACTTGAAGTATCCAGAGTATCTAACTCAGTTTGTGACTGGAATCACTGGCATAGGCGGTTGAGCAATTGTGGGCCAAGCTCGTTTACTGTGATGCCGGAACCGTAACGGCTAACTAACTAACTAAAGTAGACATATCTAATTTGATATTTATATTTTACAAGAAAACAGCTATGGATCTCATTCGGCTGGAAGGAGCCTACAACAGATTTCAGTCTTTGATTATGGTAAGAAATTGTTTTGTATGTTCTAGCTGTTATGTGACACTAAAATTAGTTGCGTACTCTTTACAGGACACTGCAGAACCAATCCCAGCTTTGTTTTGTTGTTGTGGTTTTTCAGAGAAAATTTACATCAAGTAGTTTGCCATTGCCGCCTAGACGGTCGGCTCTCGATATCACTGTCGAAACCAACGCAGGGCGCAGGGCCCGCACCTGGGATCAAACCCAGCACCCCGGCATACAAAGCGCCTAAGCCACATACGCCGACTATGTGATACTTATTAAACCAAATTATATATGTTATATTCAAATTGAAATGAGACACATAATGAACTCAGCATCCATGTTTTGATTACTGTTGAATTACGCTTAACAAACTTCAACGTAATAATTTCCTTCATTGTTTTTGGAACACATACTGAACGCTGCTAATTATGTTCTAATGTTTATAGAAAACTTAATGACAGCAATTTATGTTATACTCTAGCGTTGTGGGGCATTTAATGAACGTAATTTATTTTATGTTCTATTAGTTGCGAGACATTTAATTAACGTAATCACATACGAGCATGTTCTAATTATCATAAAACATTTAATGGATGCAATTAACAAAATTATGTTCGGGGACACTTAACAGATATAATTACATATTGTACCTTTCAGTTGTCGAGGGCCACTTTAAGAACTCAGATTAGCGTGTTAATTTCTAAGATATCTTACCAATGTAATTATTCGTGTAACGTATAGTGTAACTTATACAGGATAAGTTGCCCGGCTCGCTAGCGTAGTTGGCTGAGGCTGACTTCGCGGCGACCGGGTGACGAACTCCTTGTGGTCTGGGTTCACGCCCGGGGGTAGGCAGAAAAGCCACATTTCTCCCAGATTTACGGTACCTATCATGGAATCAAGGCCGAAGGGTTGCGATATCCATAGTACCGAGCCAAGGGGTTAAGAACTCATGGTTTCTGGATATTACCGTAATTTGTTAGGCTATGTTCTGCTTGTGAAGGACCAGTTTACTAATCGGAAATTATCATAGATGTTCTATACGAACGTAGCTAGTATGTTATGCTCTAGCTATTATGGGGTATTTGACTAACGTAATTATATATCATCATTATCAAGTGTCTGGCCGACTAGCACGTGCGACCATATTTTTCCGCATCTCAAGGTGTCCCTCAGTGTATATCAATCCATGTGCTGACATTTCCCCCACGCTATCAGCAAAGGATATCAAGAATCATCTCTTGTTGTCTTTGTTTATTTCTCTTTTAGAAAACTTGTCTAGTTGTCACTTCTTGTTAAAGTTTTGCAATTCTCCCAATAAGGCTACAAATGAAACATGTAGCCCTAGGCCCCCCCCCCCCCCCCAAATGTATGAGTCAACTTGTCTTCGTATTGTTGCTTCTTTCGTAACATTTGGATTTCTCATTTTATTTGGAAACTTTCATTCATTTAAACCCTAGTCCAATGTAGGGAATAAGAAAGCTTACTGTCTTTTTTTTTGGAATTCTTCGCAATTTTTTGCTTGTGATCGTTAAATTTTCCTCCATATATGGAGTGAAAAAATATATTTCCGTCTAGCTAATGATCTATATTGTGAGCTATGGATTTCGTTTGTACTGCTTTTCGACTGTTTTTAACGTGCATTTTATTGTAAACTAGATTCAGAAAATGTCGAGTGGCGTATTACCATGGAATTGGCTGTGCCTTATGCGAATAATTGCGTTTTTTCCTATGAGTGCCGATTTATACATTATCTGTGTGTTTAGTGTTTTACGGCTCCAAAAGTTCCGCTCTATTTATTTATGTGAATCCTGTAACATTGCGTGACGTTGGGTCACCAACAGCTTTTGACTATCTATCTGATCAGCTTCCTTCACTTATGACGGTCGGATTCGGTGGACTTCGTGGCTGCATGTCTAAGTCCAGTCAGTTAAATCCTGCTTAATTATAAACTTCACATTTCAGGCTTGCGCAATACTGACCACATCGGCCTGGACTGACCATAGTTGTAAGATAAATATGCTTATGCTGCATTTCATGACTTGACAACGGACCATTTAATAATGTACTTTTTGTTACTAACTACACTTAACGAATATCAAAACGGTTATAACTCATGCAGTCTGCAGGTCTGACAGATGTTTTCACGCAACCTAACATCACAGTGTTTGCACCTGAGAATGGAGCCTGGGATGCCTTATCTCCGGAAACTCTAGACTACTTGATAAATGATGATGTGAGTTGTGTTGACTTGTTAAAGTTGTTGTTGCAGTGACTGGCGACAGCTTATGACTATGCAGCTGTAAATGCAGTATTACATATATAGGAGCCGCCGTGATGTAGCGGCCAGAAAATTCGAATTTGCATCCTGCGGTAGTTTTGTTGTTGTAGTTGTCGTTGTTAAAAATATATTTATAGATCAAGAGAAGGCTGCCGATCGAATCAGTATAAGCACAATACTGAAAATTCTAGAAGATGATGGTATTCAAAATCAACTGTTGCATAAAATCTTGGATCTTTATCAAGATAGTCAGTACACAGTAAGAACAGCAAAAAGAATGAGAAACTGGTTTCCCATCTCATCAGGTGTCAGACAGTGATGAAAACTCTCACCATTGCTATGCATTACTTACATGGATAGAATTACACAGGAGGAAAATATAGTAAGTAAGTAAAGGACCTTCTTCCACGTCTTCAGGCGTATAGGGCATATAGGGCTAGACCTATATTTTATAGACCAATCAGTACAAGATGAGTGATGTAGCCAGCATCACGCCAGGCAAATATAAATAATGAGGGGGGGGGGGGGGAATCAACGAACTTCCTTTTTGTAGACGATCAATATCTAACACCCCCAAGAGAGAATTTACAACACCCACTTACACACACATATATACACACCCACATTCACACACACCCACACACACATGTCACTTACACATACACACAGCATTCAAATATGTATAATCACACATACAAATAAACTCACATATACACATACATACACACACACACTCACAAGGATGGATTATGGCAGACTCGATAAAGAGAAAGAAGCCAAAGTACAGTAGGCAAATGCTGTCAACCACCAGTTAGCCCCACCGCTTAGACAACCAAATGTTTCCCTTCCAGCAAAACAGCAGATGATTAATAACAGCTTCATCCCAGCTCTATGTTTTCAGTGCCGAACATGGACAATGAATAAGGCACCAGAACAAAAAATAACTGCATGTCAAATGACAAGAAGGGATAGTGTTACGAATACCAGCATGGGAAATTTGCGATATGACCATGTCTGAAAAATATTGATAGGCAAAGAAGGGATAGTGTTACGAATACCAGCATGGGAAATTTGCGATATGACCATGTCTGAAAAATATTGATAGTCAAAGAAGGGATAGTGTTACGAATACCAGCATGGGAAATTTGCGATATGACCATGTCTGAAAAATATTGATAGGCAAAGAAGGGATAGTGTTACGAATACCAGCATGGGAAATTTGCGATATGACCATGTCTGAAAAATATTGATAGGCAAAGAAGGGATAGTGTTACGAATACCAGCATGGGAAATTTGCGATATGACCATGTCTGAAAAATATTGATAGGCAAAGAAGGGATAGTGTTACGAATACCAGCATGGGAAATTTGCGATATGACCATGTCTAAAAAATATTGATAGGCAAAGAAGGGATAGTGTTACGAATACCAGCATGGGAAATTTGCGATATGACCATGTCTGAAAAATATTGATAGGCAAAGAAGGGATGATTCGACCATCTAGTGAGAATGCTGGCAGACCAAACTGCAAATGAAAATTTTTTTTATATATCATCTGGGAGGAAGGCGAGGGAAGAACAGGAAAAATATGAATGAATGATATAGCTGAAACCTGCAACCATTAAAAAAAAAAAAAAAAAATTAATGACACAAGCCACCTGAAAATCGCAAGACAAATTCAGAAAACTAAGACACTGGGCTGCCAGGTGGTATGCGTCAGACGACACAAGAAGAAGAAGAATTAGTCAAAGAAGAAGAAACAGAGAACGAATGAGGAGAATGAGAAGTAGAAACATAAAAAGAAGTAAACAGGAGAAGAAAAAAAGTTACAAACATAGAAACGAAAGAAAGAAAGAAATACATGAAGGTAATACTTACAGGTGTTTATTCTGTCTTACACACTACCAAGACGCAAGGTACTTGACAATAATGAGTACAAATGTTACACTTAACAGGAAGGTAAAGAGAAACTAAAAGTCATACTGAAGAACCACGTATTTCCAGGTGTGTTTGGTGTAACTCACCTAATCAACACTCCGTTCATAAAATCTCTGGCCAACATTGAAGTCAAAATCTCCGTCTCGAAGTTGGTGAGTAGTGTTTACATGATTGTTTTTGTTTATGAAAATCTAACAGCTTCGTTCATTAGGTGTATTATGGTGTTACGTCGCTATATTTCTTTCTACTGTGATGCCCGGCTCTCTAGCGTAGCTGGCTAAACCGGATTGTGCGGTGACCGGGTGACGAACTCCTTGTGGTCCGGGTTCACACCCGGGGGTAGGCAAAAAAAGCCACAGTTCTCCCAGATTTACGGTATTTACAATGGAGTCAAGGCCGAAAGGTTGCGATATCCATAATACCGAGCCTAAGGGTTTGACCACTCATGGCTTCTGGATACTAAAACAAACATTTCTACTGTGATGGTAAATATAGTTTTCTAGTATAGTTGAAATAAAGGTTCGCTTGTAATTTGTTTGAGTTTATTGTAGTAATCTGATTTCTCAAGTTATGGCAATAATAGTACGCCTGTGCTTGATATAGAAATGTAGTTTAAATTCCTTGCATGCTGTTATAATCCAAACTGCAGCAACATTTCTACTGTGATGGTAAATATAGTTTTCCAGTATAGTTGAAATAAAGGTTCGCTTGTAATTTGTTTGAGTTTATTAGAGTTATCTGATTTCTCAAGTTATGGCAGTAATAGTACGCCTGTGCTTGATTTAGAAATGTAGTTTAAATTCCTTGCATGCTGTTATAATCCAAACTACAAGGAGAGCCCCTTTGATCACAGAGCGTTATAGTATCTCTTCATGAAACACTGAAGAAATGTGTATTCTGTTAGTACCTCATCATCAAAGATATTCGAATAAAAGCCATCCCGTTGTATGATATTGATATAGTAAAAAAAAAAAAAAAAAAAATTCTTGAATCAAAAAGATTTACTGGATATCGACACACGAAAGGGTGCTTATTTGATATAGATAGCTTTGTCAATATCACATTGTGCAAACGTTATTTGAGTCCTGTAGTTTTGCTGGATATTAACACAATAAAGAGACTTTCTGAATTAAATAAATTTACAGGATTTAAGTACACTAAATAGACATTCTTCAAATCAAATGATTATGTTGATGTCCACATACATACGATAATTTTTTGCATCGTAAAGTTTCGTGGAGTATCAGATATATAAAAAAATCAGAAGCAAAGAGATATTGAAACACTAGAAGGACATTGCTTGAATCAAAAATCTTTGCTGCAAATCGACACTAATGCGGTATTATGTCAATCATAGAACTCTGTGGGATATCAACACAGTAGAGGGACATTTATTGAATCAGATTGATTGATTACTGATTTGAGAATCGACATCCTAACACACCAGGCATACCCATGGATGCTCCTTCTCCTGCAGCAAATGACGTAAGGTATAGATGCTAACTGTTCCCGTAGCACACTGATTATACACACGCCGATCTCTTCCTCTCATCTGTCCCTCCTTGCCGGATCCACACTTACTCCCTCATTCACACATTCTTGCCCATGTTATTTCATCTAATGTCGTGTCTTCTGCCAAAAGTTGTTTATATATGGTCTTCAGAATATCTCCCTTGTCTAATACGAGTGTTCCCGCAGCTTTCGCTTTTGTAGCCTGAAAACTCGCTCTTTTATTCCCTCTTACTCACGCATGTCCTGGACAGTATATTCACGTGATTCCCTGCAATGTTGGCCTACTGATGCATGGTATCCACTCCTGCCACATTATTCCTTTTTGAACCTTCCTTAATGTCGACTGAGGCACACTAATTCCTCTGGTAACTCTGTTTTCTGCTATCCACTTCAGAGCTGCAGTGATTGCCCGCACTTCCATTCTCATGCTTGAAGTTGTAGGCAACAAAGCTCAGTTCTGTTCTGCCACAATTTTCCCCTTAATTCGAAATCCCCAGCCAGATCTCACACCCAGATGAACAGAACCGTCTGTATACACTTCTGCATAATTTAGTCAAGCATTTCCCTCTATCAGTTGGTGAACTTCTAATCTGTCTTTGCTGATCGAAAAACGCAGGAGTTAATCTTTAAATCTAACACCTTTATTGAATATCAACACACTTAAGGGGTAATATTTGAATCAAGCAGCTCTGTAAGCAAACACATGGGAGATTGTATGTGAATCAAGTTTATTTTCTTACCTTTACACTAAGCAGACAACATTTACAGTCAATATTGTGAAAGAATTCTACAAGTGTCTTAACCTACATGGTACTGGCACCTTAGTCTAGACGATCTGTGGAAAAGGTGTAGCTGCCCAAGCTAGAGCAGACTACATATTATCCACTGTGAACAGTTCGAATTACCACAGGAGGCCCTAACAATTTACTCAAAAGTAAAGCACTCACAAGATGGTTTTTCCTTTTGCAAAAGGAGGTTCCCAAAACCTTACACGAAAACCTGCACGGGAAAACTACAGACTTAGACGAAGGTCTACGTATGACAATAGGGCATTTAGAAAAAGAAAGGATAGAGATATTCCTGGACTATGTACCCAGTCAGATAACCAAAGAAGGAGTGGAAGAAGCAATCAAGCAGATGATAGGGGATGCAGCCCCAGAAGTGCATGCCATAGAAGAGATAGACACATGGTTTGTCCTGTGACGACTCACAAAAGAGATTTCACATTACCTAACATGGAACACTTAATGCATCATCAACCAAAAACATGGAGTATCGGTCAGAATTCCAGAAAGGCGCACCGCATGTTTCTAATAAATGTCCAGTCAGACAAACACGGAGACCCAATTACATCTCTGTCCTCAAAACCAGTAGACAAAGAAACGATAGGGCTACAACCAACCAAAGACGCATGCACGCATTCACCACATAAAATGGTCACAGAACCCCTACTACCAACGCAGCCTCCCCAAGTGACAACAACACAGGAAACAATACATCAAAAGTAACAACTCCTGCCAGCAAGACACAACAACAAGTGAAACCACAGAACAGTAGTGTCTCTACCCCCGGCAAAAGTCGCAAAGTCAACTCCATACTCACAATTTTAAAACTGTAAATGGTGGTCCAAAAGACGTTGTGTAGAAAAACTCTCTCTCCTACGAAATACGCCTGGCCAAATCAGAGGGAGGCAAAACAAAAAGGAAACACCAAATAAGAAGAGGAAAGACATGCACAGCTAACAACAGGGTGGAGGACGAGCGGTCTGACTCGAAATGAAGCATTAAGCCCAGAAACGGCACAAATACTAGAATTTAGTCACGAACGTGACGCAAATAACCCAGACCACAAATATAGGCGGAGACTGTTAGCAGCCTCGGCTAGCTAGCAGCAGTCTGAAAGTGGTCGACTTTTTATTTTTTTCTCAAAAGGAATCGGAATCAGAAATCGGAAGTCAACTCCTTCAGAAGTTACAAAACAAATAAAAGATACAATTAAACAGAAAACAACATCAGCGGTTCTGAAAAAAAAAAAAAAACAACCTTATCGAATCAAACGAAAAGACAAATACCTCGGAGACTATGACAGATTTTGAGATGGCTAAAAAATTTATCACAGACAAACTCAAGGAACTGAGAGAGCAGGATCTGGAACACAGAAATGATCTCCTTAAAGTGTCTAGAGAAATGGAACTTTATCACAGACAACTTTGGGAAATCAGACAAAATAGCGCAAGACATTCCGGCAGGGGTGAGTGAGAAATACGACATTTTAGACCACACAGACTTTGCAGTTTTTTACGATTTTCATAAAAGAATAGTCGATGAATGAATTCGAAGAATACGTGTTATTAACGTCTTCAAAAACATCTAAAAAAAAAAAAAAAAAAGACAGTAATTAATTCAAATACCATTGCTTATCTTTACATTAGGGAGACAATAACTGAATCAAATATATTTGCTCATCTTCACACTATAGAGGCATTAATTCAGTTAAATATCATTGCCTATCTTTATATTATGGAGACAATAATGGTATCAAATCTTTACACTCAAGAGACACTATTTCAGTCAAATAGATTTGTCGATTATTACATTAATGAGACATTAATTGAATCGTATAGCTTTGCTTGAGAAAACAAACGTGAGACATTCTTTAAAAAAAAAATGACAAACTTTGAACCAAAGAAGACATTCGCTAAACATTTACCACAGTGTCGACAGTCTGACACTATGGAACCACTATGATACAGTTTCTAGGTTTAGTAATATCTGATATAGAACGTGTCAATAATGTGAATTTCCCGATAATTTTTATAAACCATGCAGTATGACGTTGGTTGTCGTGTCAATCCACAACCTTCTGTCTCGCGTACTTCCAGTCCTTTCAGATACAGACGATCCTCCATGCCATGATGTCAAACTGTCCAGCATCTTCTCTCTCTGTATTCCTCTGCCTATTTTCTCAATAGCTTTCCCAGCGTCATGATGTTCACTAGTGTTCTCAATCACATGATGTTACCAAAGAATGGAGACTGTCTCCTTCTGATGTGGGCAGTTAGTTCTGTTCTTGAGTCACTTTCTTTCATGACATCCTCATTACCATTTGTTTCTATCCAGGGTATTCTCATCATTCGTCTATAAAACCACACCTCTGCTGCTTTCAGATACTTTTTCTCTAATCGGCCAATCGTCCACGAAGCTTCCACATATCAAGATAGAATTTATGTAGTTCTGTAGAATTATCATTCTCCTTACAGTCAATGTTGGGAGAGATTCTGAAAATTTGGATATTACCAGTATCTTTTGGATATTTTATCCAGGTCATGCCAGTGTGTTGAGAAATGAGCAGGCAGATTGACGCGTCGGTTCTGCACCACTTGCTGATGACCTGTTGTATGACAGGCTGGATCTTGTGAGGGCTCTTTGGGAGCGAGTGAACAGTGCCGAGGAAAAGATCGATCATTACGGTCTGAGGAGAATGGCACTGCGAGAAGTTACAAATGGATCTGGCCGATGCTCGACACTCAGGGGAAAGGCGAGACGGATATACAATCAGACAGTTACTGGTACTATCGGAATAGGAACTCTTTGCTTGCTGCTGAAGATGGGGACGGATCTGTTATGGAGATGTCCCGAGTGCCAAAATGTCGATTTTTAATTCAACATTCAATTCTAATTCTCAACCTCATTAACAGAAACATTTTATACAATATTCACCATCTCCCGAAAACAGATTCTCACAAACGTAAACATATGTTGCTTGTGGTACAGGGCCAGATTTTGCTTGAGGGTAAAGTCGGTGTGTCGCAGGTGAATATCCCCTGCAGCACTGGCTTCTACCACCACATCGAGAGCATCATTGTGCCACCCTTCTATGATCCGATCTTACCTAACATGTGCCCAGAGGTCCTGATGAAAGAAATTAAGGTAACAAAACAGTGTTTGTGGTAAAATATACTTAGTATGTTAAGATTTCTTGACAATGTTACAGTTGTCATGACTAATGTCCTAGGGAATGTTATATTTAAGGTGGCTCATTTCCTTGGAGAAAACGGTTATGGAGGGTACCGTTTTTGGAAAACGAGGCAGAGGCAGTTTTCCGCGAATGTGGATGCAAGACATTGAAGATGCATTGGCTGTAAAAGCACATAGGGCTGGAGAATTGGCTAGAGACATAGACTTTGAGGCTTACTGTGACGAGCGTAATGTTATGGAAATGATTTGCTGACTGATCACATATATTGATAATAATAGGTTAGGATAATGTTATAATTAGGAAGAATAATATCCCTATTAATGTTAGGTTAGTATAATGTTATAATTAGGAAGAGTAATATCCCTAAAATTTTAGGTTAGGATATTGTTATAATTAGGTAGACTTAAATCTCTATTTATGTTAGGTTATGATAATGTTATAATTAGGAAGACCAATATACCTATTAATGTTAGGTAAGGATAGAGTTATAAGTAGGATGACTAATATCAGTTAGATCAGTTAGTTTAATATTATAACTAATATTACTAATATCCTTACTTAATGTTAATTAGGGAGCACAACATTCTTGGTAACAGTACATTTATCATTACCAGTTTAATTGGCAGTTACAGTTATCATGACAAACATAACTGGCAATGTTATAGTTAAAAGAACAATTATCCACACCTTCAGGCGTATTTGGCTTATATTTTATAGACCAATCGGCACTTCCTGTGACTTTTACCTGATACATTTTTAAGGCTGGGTCAACCTGGAAGCCAAAGTCATTTTAGAAAAAAGAATCTGTCAGGACCTGAACCCATGACCTTCTGATGGTCCTGCACCCATAACCTTCTGTCAGGACCTGAACCCATGACCTTCTGATGGTCCTCAAGCCATGATTTTCTGCCAGGTCCTGAACCCATAACCTTCTGTCAGGACCTGAACCAATGACCTTCTGATGGTCCTGAACCAATAACATTCTGTCAGGTCCTGAACCCATGATTTTCTGTCAGGTCCTGAACCCATAACCTTCTGTCAGGTCCTAAACCCAGAACCTTCTGCCAGGACCTGAACCCATGACTTTCTGATGGTCCTGAACCCATAAAATTCTGTCAGGACCTGAACCCATGACCTTCTGAGGGTCCTGAACCCATAACCTTCTGTCAGGTTCTGAACCCATAACCTTCTGTCAGGTCCTGAACCCATAACCTTCTATCAGGACTTGAACCCATGACCTTCTGAGGGTCATGAACCCATAACCTTCTGTCAGGACCTAAACCCATGACTTTCTGAGGGTCCTGAACCCATGACCTTCTGACAGGTCCTGAACCCATAACCTTCTGTCAGGTCCTGAACCCATGAACTTCTGATGGTCCTGAACAAATAACCTTCTGATCTGCAGGGGAGCGACTAGCTGCGACACCACAACACCTCCCAATATTATAGTATAAACACAAACATCCATGCTATCCTGACGAATATCTTTTGTCTTTTCAGACAATAGTGTTATGTTGAGCTATACCTGCGGAGGCATGGGAATTACGGACAGTGGCGATTGCATGTGTGACTAGCAAGACCCGCTCATGTTCAGAAATGTCTTTTACAATTAGAACATGGGATTTCAGAACCAGTGTTACTATTGCATGTACTTAATGAGCTTTTTCTTAGACGCTCAACTCTGAACCTATCTACGGTCATTTTCTCTTTTATTCTAACTCCCTTCCCGACTTCAACCTTCTTACAGTACAGTCCATGGAAACTTGCTGTCACAAACCTAGCTTAGCTGTTAACCTATCTGCAATCTCTCCCCGCTCCCCCTTTTATTTCAATTCAGTTGCTGACTTTCAACATCCATGCAACCCCTGATATCTCAGTCAGAGTGTGGTCTCCGTGGCCAGGTGGTCAAGCCGTTTGCCCTGCGTTTCCAAAGGTCCTACATCGTTCGGTTCAAGAGTACAATTTTTACAGAGATCTCTGTGGTCGTTACGAAACTAAGGTGTTCGTGCCTTGCGCGACAATTTCGGCAGAGAAATACCGAGCTATGTGGGATAAAACCCAACATTAACTTTACTATCATTTCTAAATGTGTGTTTTTGATTACTCATTCACGGTTGATTGGCTGCAAATGTTACTTAGTGACCTTTTAATGATGATGATGATCATCATCATCAAGTGCCTTGCCGACTGGCATGGGCGATCATGCCTCTCCCTAATCTGCGATCTCCTGCAGCATGTACTTTTGATGATACTGTTCTAGAAAACGTTTAACGAAAACTATTTGTTATCATTATGGCAAAAGGAAAAGAAAAAGAAGAAGAAGAAGGAGAAGAAGAACAAAAAGGAGGAAAAGATGTTTATGAAAGAAAGGGAAGGGGAATTGAAGGGTGAAGAGGTGGAGACGGAGGTAGAGAAGGAAGTAGAATGAGAATGTTAAAGCTTCAAATCCCCAAAACGTGAAGTGAACGCCGCATATTTAACATTATCCATTACTTCTGTACAACCCAGGGAGCATGCGTCAACTGTTTTGGCAGCAGACCTCCTTGTCCACAGCCGTCCGACCAACCAACGGTAAGTGATTCCTGCTTTTCCGTGACTGAAATTATGTTAGGACGTACATAGGACGACACCTTAATATGCCATAAACAGTTACGTGTCAGTTCATCTGATACTTATATGGAAACCACAATGCATTTGTATCAAATTATTTTATCACAAACTTCTTTGTCGTCATAGTCATCATCATCATCATCTTCATCTTCATCACCATCATCATATCATTCTCATTATCAACATCATTGTCGTCATCCTCATTATCATCATCATCCTCATCATCATCATCCTAGTCATCAGCATCCTCATCATCATCAACATCATCATCATCATCATCATCATCCATCCTCATCATCCTCATCATCAGCATCATTGTCATCATCCTCATTATCATCATCATCCTCATCATCAGCATCATTGTCGTCATCATCATCATCATCATCATCATCATCATACTCATCCTCATCATCATCATCCTCATCATCAGCATCATTGTCATCATCGTTATTATCATCATCATCCTCATCATAATCATCATTGTCGTCTTCATCATCATCATCATCATCAACATCATCATCATCATACTCATCCTCATTATCATCATCCTCATCATAAGCATCATTGTCATCATCGTCATTAATATCGTCATTATTTATCATCATTAGCATCATCATAATTCCAGTTCAGTTTACTTATACTTCATGACACACAGTTGACTCCCTTATTCCGTTCTATCGTGTGCAGTCATGACCAATTGGCACTAGATTAATGATAGACGAACATCAATACATCATCATCATAATGTAGAAGATCCTTTGCAAAACGTCTCTTTCATCACAGTCTGTCTGAAAGAAACTCGGTCTCTTGCCAGTTCTCCCGCCTCATGCACTTTCACACTCAAGGAGTCACTTATATCCTGTGCCCATCTTCATGTCGGTCGGCCCCTGCCCCTCCTTCCTGGTACTATGCCTTCTGTTATAACTTTTTCCAATCCGTCGTGGCGCTTGATATGACCAAAATATTTCTGCTTTCGAGAAAGGATGATGTTTATTAGCCAATCTTCCTTGATGTCCAGATCTTTTAAGATGTCAATATTTCTCATCTTCTTTATACAAGATATTCTGAGAATCTTTCTATAGCATTTCAGCTCAAAAGCCCCTATTCTATTTCTTAAGGACTGAGAGATAGTCCACAACTCACATCCGTATGTAGCTACAGGGAAGATGCATGCTCTCAAAATTCTAATTTTTATCTCCTTGCTGGTGCTTAACCATAGACTTTTAAGGCTGTTCAATCTTTGCATTGCTATGACCATCCTTCTTTTAATTTCTGTCGAAGAGTCTCCATTGTTGTTTCTTATAGAGCCTAGATATTCAAAGTTTGTGTCATTTTCAATTTCTTAATCATTTAGAACATCAATACAGCCGCTTATATTTCTCTGTATATTTTCTGGTACCCATCTTAGGTTTGTTCGACGAGGTATCTTGGTAGCTTGCTTGCTTTGTTAAAAACAAAAATTGCAACAACAACAAAAAAGTCAAGTTTAACCAGCATTCCTCCAAGGGGGAGCATTTTGGTTATAACTGTGAGTAAGTTTATGAGTGCCATTTAAAATGGCTTACCATTGCTCGCCACCAAGTAGACCTGAAAGTGACTCTTGCAGTGTTGATGCCACCAGAATAGACAAACCCAAATACTGTCACGACCAGCCAATAGGCGACCCTGTCGCCGATGCTGGACCAAGTAACCTTAGGTCAATCATTTAAAAAAAAATCTGCCACGATACGGAATCAAACAAACGACAATTTTGCTGACAGGCAAGCTTCATTATGCTATTACAGCGGCTCCTGAAAGTCGTAAAATACCTACTATGAAATTCCAGACGTATTACTTTCAGTGAAGACAGTAGAAGCAAAAAAAAAAAAAAAAGCCATATTTCACTAGTACCATCTGACCTAAAGTAACAAGTAAAAGAACATACGACGCGATGGCAGGGACTTAAAAAGAAAAGTCACCTATACACTGTGCGTTTATTGGTAATGAACGATTTAAGTCCAAGGCTTGTTTGTCGACAGGAGAAAAAAGCCCAGTGTAGGTACACTGTTAGTTCCCGGGGCAGGCGGAGGAGCTACCCCGGATGTGCCTGGATCTGTAATAGGGAAGTGAAGGTAGGTGATCGTGTGTGTTGTCCTTTCTTGTTTTGAGTAGTGGGGAACACACAACGCAGGTTTCTTGTAATATCGGGTGCCCTATTATGTCTGTCCAATACGGGTGAATTGGGTTTCTGGAATTCTCTCCAGTTTTAAGTCTCATCCGAATAGAAGTCATTTCTCAGATGCACCATTCAATTTACATGTGCAGTTTTTACGAGAGATCCCCGGGGAATGTCGCCGAACCTATGGAGTTTGTACTTTGTGCGTTGCTTCCAGCAGGGTGCTAGCCATTCTAGAGATGGAGAAATGAGGAGGATAGAGAGAGAGAGATAGAGAGACCGAGCCATCTGGAAAAATTCGGGCAAAAAAGTGAATCCTTTCGACTTTAACTTGACCTATTTTGGCTCCTCGGGTCCCCGTGTGTCAGTCTGTGAAGTTAAAACCATGGGAGTTCAAATAAAAACTGTGTTTTTTTCTGTAGTCTCGGTTTGATGTAACAGAATGAGACTGTGTTTGGGGGTATTTTCTTTCTATATTTATTGCCGTGTGGCTTTGATATCCATATTTGTCCACAACCTTCTGTATCGTGTACTGCCCCTTATTACAACGAGGAAACAGAGACGTCCAAAAGAAACCCTTGTTAGCCTTCCTATTGTGATCGCTTCCATGATTTACACCGACAGACGTGTTCTTGTGATAAAACGGACAGTTTTGTTTTTTGGCGTTTCCTTTTAGTTCTACCCAACGTTGAATATGGTGTTGGCTCATTGGTTCAGTATTTCCATCCTAATGTGCTGTACAAGGGAAAGGATGTGCTCTGCATTTGTCTGCACAGCACTTTCTTTGAAGTCGGTGTACACCTGCTTGAGAGGCAGGGAACACGTATGGCACACAAATAAGCCAGTAGACTGGAAGTACATGCAAAGCTCAAGTCCCAGTAGATGGCAACAATCCCAGCTGACCAACATCCAGGACTTTCCACCGGTATTCAGACTGACTGACTTTCTACCCCACCAGGACATCACACAAGCGATAAACACCCGATGACACAATGTGCCACCATGTGGGTGAGGATCACCGTGGAGAGGTCCCAGAAACCGTGTTCAGCCTCTAGGCCATTTTTTATGGCCAGACTATATTGCGGCCCCTGGCAAAAGCCAGAGTAGGGCTTCAAATAAAGAAAAATTTCATCCTAAAAAAGACGGGAAGTTGACCGGTATTCACACTCAGTGAACATAAAGAAGAAGAAAGAAGGACATAGCACACATGGACACAATAGTGAAACACTCAGACCAAGCCAGTGTACCTGCTTGTTAATCTGTTATGCCTTGTTCTGGGGCGTAGAATAATGATCTTTCCATGCCGGTCTAATAAAGTGGTAGTCGTCTCTTCCCAGATTCTGTTCCCTTCTGACAGACAGGATGACCATTTTATCTCAAAGTATGTTATTGCATGTCGGCTCTGTGGCTAAGTCAATGCGAACGCTTCGTAATGCCCGGATGCCGGGTTCGATCCCAGCTGCGGGCTATACGCCTTACGTTGGTTTCGACAGTGGTATTGTAATGTTGTAAATTCCTGGAGAAATCCCAGAGAGTTCCCGATGGGGAGGACAAGGTCATAGGACCAGTGACAAAAGATAAAAACGAGATAGGTGTGTCTCGAATATCCCGTGGTGAGTTAAATAAGGGATACAAGAAAAGCATGGGACTGGAAAGGTAGACGTGAACCGAGAGACGGGAGTAAGACAGTTGAAGTTCGGACCTGGTTGCGAGAGGTCGTATGAGTGAACGCCTGAGGAGAATGGAGGAACTTGTAATGTTTCGAGAGAAGAAATGAATGTTTCCTACATGAATACCAGGTACAAGGCTTTGCTAGAGGATGGATGTGTGATTCGAAAGACGCTGATGGATCAAAACAGTGTGTGAGAGGATTGACCAGGCCGTCAGAAATCAGCCAAGCAGAACGAACACGGGGACGAAAGAATGAGTGCCTATCACATGTTGTGATTCAGTGAACAAAAGTATACAACTAAAGATTCGTCTCTACTGTGTCGTAGCGGCTGAGTGTTCGTCATGTAGCACTGTGGCTTACCAAAACATTCCCCTTGCAGATCACATTGCAGGGATCAACAAAGCTGACCGTCCAGAAAGCAGTGGCAAACTATTGGACGTAAACTGGTCTAGAAAAACCACACAACAGCCAGGGGCTGTTGGGGTTGGTTCTGCAACGTCCTGTAAAGGATACGCAACTAACGTTAAATGTTATTGCATTGTCTTCCTCTTCACACACCCTCCCCTCTTTTTTTAACAAGTTTACCTGCGATTACATTTCCTGGTATACCCCACAGTGGGATGACACCCATTGGTGTACAGTTCGCTCTTTTGGGCAGCCACCTTGCCGAATTCAGATCTCAGCTGAGGGAAGTTACCGCTCTTGGAGGCAGGTAGCACCGAGAGCGCATTTGTGAACATGACCACATGGTCTGAACTGGTGTAGTTGAGAGAAACCCCAAGACAAGCGTTGTTAAAAGAGGCCAAGGGGGCTGGACTGGATCCCAACCATGACATAGAAAACATTGTACAGGATGGAACTAAATGGCGGAACAGACATGGAACCCTAAGTCACGGATAACGTCAGGAATGAGGGACAGGGCTCGACCAGCGCCAAGATGGGCAGAGGGTGGGAAACCTAGGCTGGGAAAGTGCACAAAGTGGGAGAGCTCGCTACAGACTGAGTTTTCTTCAGGCCGACCGTGACGACTGATTTTCAGCCAAGGATATTACATGATGATGACAGCACGATGAAGACACATAAGCTAGACATACACATACGCAGCTAGCAGATAGGAATGTATATTAAAAGTATATAAGACAGTTGGTTAGGTGGCCTAATCCGTCTTGATGATCTACACCTCGTTTTTTTTTCCAGGTGCCTAAATGCTGCCCTGGCTTCTATGGCTCCCAGTGCACTGCTTGTCCTGGAGGGTTTAAAACTCCTTGTAATGGAAGAGGGGTGGTAAGTATCACGGATTAGCATGAGTGTTTTCATTTAAAATAAGAAATCGTTTTCCCTAAAATCTTTACCGTAGCGTATTGAATAAATATATTGAATACACAGATCGAAAGGAGAAGACCCTCCACACCATCCCCGTACCCCGAAACTTCCAAGAAGAATTCAAGAGAAATAACAAAAAATTACATTACACACCATGTTAGAAAGAGCACATGGAAGATCTTTGTATCCGCACCAGAACGTCACTGAGGTAACAGGAAGGAAAGAAGGGGAAGAAATAGTAGAAGCAGAAGACCTTAACAATCATTTGTTTTCTCATTTCTTTACAATAGGGCCTTTATATTCTTGATTAGACGGAACAGTGAGATAAGATGAATCTGTAAAACAAAATTTTGCAAAAGTGTATACAGAAAAGCAGAAATGGTCAGGTTTGCTTTTCCCTAAATGTTGGTGCTGGCACACTCTTCATAGCAACAAGTCAGAAGTACTACAAATATTTATATCTGAAGTCGTTTCTCGGTGTATGTCCGCTTAAGTATCTTCTCTCGTTGTCCTCCCCTATCCCTCCTTCCACAGATC
The DNA here is from genome assembly GCA_905116865.2 of Candidula unifasciata. Taxonomy (NCBI): domain Eukaryota; kingdom Metazoa; phylum Mollusca; class Gastropoda; order Stylommatophora; family Geomitridae; genus Candidula; species Candidula unifasciata. The sequence goes on from CAJHNH020003957.1 coordinate 25,150, forward strand.
TTTCCAGTGGTCACCACATGTTCCATTTTCCCTCTTCTCATAACATGACCGAAAAATTATGTCTCTTTCTGGTGTCTGTGATTAGTTGTCTTCGGGCTCCCGTCTCTTTCAAAACCTCTTGGTTGCTTTTTTTTGGACTGTCCAGGGTATTTTAGCATTGTCCTGTAAAACCATATCTCTGAGGCCTCAAGAAATTGTTTATCGATTGTCCAGCACTCACAACGCATTGCCTTTAAATATAAGTGCTTACTTGACGAGGCTAACAGTTTACTATTGTACAGACATTTTCCACTTTAAAATTTTTGCAAAAATGTAATCTCAACCTTACTTATCCGTTGCACCTTCACGAATACAGATGGAGGATCAATCGCACTCGAGGTAAATACAAAGACAATTTAGTACACACTGCGGTTAGCATTTTATGTAGTATGATACACTTTGAGTGTGAAACAAGGAAAAAAAAAAACTCTTTTCGACAGTGGCAAAGAAAGACGCGGCACCCCTGGCATACCCACTCAGTCTGAGAATCTCTGTTGTAATGCCTTGGTCGAGTCAGCAGGCAAAGACCTTGCCAGTTGCTGCACCACGCAACCCGGTCGCAGTTTCCCCGCTACGACAGACTTAGGCAACAGCAACTATTGTATTAAATGAGAGAGTTATTATTTCAGGCTATCGCAGTGTATGCAGAAACGACAGTAAGGTAACCACTATTCGTATTCTGCCCAACCGCAAATATTCGGCCGAATACCGAATAGTAATTAGGTCCACTATTCCGCCCCGACGCAAATACGAAGCGAATATTCGGTACAGCCCTAGTTTAAACGGATGCCAGAAACTTTTCAGAGAAGAACTACCCCCCCCCCCCCCCCCCCCCCCCCTCCACAAAAAAAAAAAGACACATTTCTGAAACATCCCGAGGAGAAGGCAGAAGCTGTTCTTTATCATATTTTTTATTGGGAAACCAGGTCCAATTATGGAAATTGAACACATCCCTGAAGTTCTATTGAAAAGCCACTGTCCTATCAAACAATGACCTCTTTCCCCCTTCCTTCTCACAGTTCGTAGTTTATAATTCGTGTTAGAGATCATCTTCATCGCACATCGAGCATAACAATAAGTGCTCCGATTTCCTCCTGAGTATGTCTCCAAGTGTTTTTAGGTTGGCATCTCCCATTCGGTTCTGGGTGATGTAACGATAAGTGGCCCCGGCATGGTTTTTCTGTCTCGCTGCTCCAGTGGGTACACCCATGGTATGTAGTCTATTGTGAACAATCATTTTCCACGAAACCTAAAGCCGCGCAGAATTTAGTCTTTTTGGCTTTGGTGATATCCCTCCTGTCCATAGAGGGCCCATTGCTGATAGTCGCACTGCCAGCCAGAGCGTCAGCTCTCTCATTGCCTGTCACACCAGCATACTCTGGGACACAAATAAAGGTGATTGTGAATTTCTGCGTGCTGAAACAGATGGAGCCACCGTTTTTCGTTTTGTACCCAGCCTTGATCTTCTTTAGCATGCTCATTGAGTAGCTGAGCAAGCATCCTTCTCAACACCATCCTACTAGGCACTCAGGTCTTATCAGCAAAGTAATGTCAGGTTACATTTTCATTTATTTAATGTAATTACTTTTGTATTTATGTATTTTAATATTAAGCAGTGTTTAACTTACACTTCTGTTTGGCATACGTCCACTACATAAATATATTCAGTGGTTGTAAAAAAAAATGCTTTAACTTGAATAATCATAATCATCAGGTGCCTATCCGAATGGCGTAAGCGATCATGCCTCTCCACAATCTGCGATCTCCTGCAGCATGTATCAGTTCGTGTGCCGACACACCTCCATTCCATGCAACAATACTGTCAATAATCTTCTCGCGTTGTCTTCATCAATCCCTCCTTTCACAGATCTTTCCAGTGGTCACAACTTGTTCTATTTTACCTCTTCTCATAATATGGCCGAAAAATGATGAATGTCTCTTTCTGATGTCTGTGATAAGTTGTATTCGGGCTCCCGCCTCTTTCAAAACCTCTTGGTTGCTCTTTTTTGACTGTCCAATGTATTCTAAGCATTCTTCTGTAAAACCACATCTCTGAGGCCTCAAGATATTGTTTGGCCTGCCTACCGATTGTCCACGATTCACAGCCATATATTAAAGCAAGAATTCTTTTTCTAACTCTTAATGACAAGGATATATTGCACAAGATGATCTTCATTTTAAAAAATGCAGTTTTTGCCTGTCCTATTCTGTTTCTTATCTCAGTTGTGCATCTTTCATCTGATGTTATCCATCTTGAACAATAGGAAAACATGTTATGAATCAGAGAAAAAATTGTAATTAAACAGTGTAGTTCTGGGTCAAAGACAGTCGTTAAAATGTTCTCTAGATAACATATGAAGGAAGATTATCACAGAGATAAAGACAAAGCTAGGACAGGCAGAAACTGCATTATTTTAATTAAAGAGCCTCTTATAGAAAACATATTTTTCAATTGGGATTAGAAAGAAAAAAATCGTGCATGATTTAAAGAACCAGTATTAACACGGATTGTGAATCCAGGACAATTATCAAACAGTTCAGTAAAGAATTTAAGGCATCAGAGAGATGTATTACAGAAGAGTGCTTCGAATTCCGGTCATAGCCAAAATGAGTAAGCCAGAGGTTTTAACAAGTGTATAGGACCCGAAGCCAAATCACAAACATCAGAAAGAGATAGCCCTCATTACATAGAAAATCTGGCGAATTATGTAACAATAGGAATTTTTGTTTTTAATTGAAAGAAAGCGAGAGGAAGAAAACGCAAGACGATTTTTAACAGCCTTTTGTGGTGGGAGGGAAGAGCATGACAGCAGACTAACTAATATATAGTGTCAGAGGAGATCACAAGATGGGGTCCGCGTTAGCGCAGTCGATAAGAGGCTCGCTTTTAGATCCAGCTGTCACTCGCTGCGGCCCACGGTCGGTGTCCGAAACCGGGAGGTTCCCAGGGTTCACCCAGCCTCAAGGAAATGGGTACCAGAGTTGGCACTCTGGGGTAAATGGAGAAACGTCGCTGTAGCTACAGAGTTACATGCGAACAGCGACACTAGCGGACAATTCTTATCAGCTGTCCTTACTGGTGGCAGAGCACTTATGGTTTATAACTGTGTGCAATGACGCTGGTTCACATCTCCCGACTTTACCTTTACCTTTAAGATGTGAATAATCTTGATCGTCCACGTCCTGTGGTTGAGGATTAAGTTGTCAGTCTGTTTTCTCCTGTAAATAGAACAGCTGGCATTTTGAGCTGTGGTTTACAGCGAGGCTGCGATGTCTGCACCCTTCAGCCCAACACCACCCTTTTCAAGGAAACCCTTAATTAGTCCTCTTTCTGTTAAAAACCTCTCACCCCGATAACAAACACATACACACAAAACACAACTGAGCATAGAAATCTACACGGGGAATAATGATGATTATGAATGTACTTGCTGGTAACTTGCACTCAAACAGTAACTTGTCTGATCTACCAGTGTTCACAAGGAATTACGGGGATAGGCGTTTGTTACTGTAACGACGATTACATGGGCGATGCCTGTGATCGATGTCGACAGAAGGATGTGTTCGGACCTCATTGTAATGAAAGTAAGTACATGAACGGCATGCATTCTTGTTTTATACTTCCTTCATTAAGAATAGTTTCATATGAAACTTTCAATGTTGTGTGATGAAAATTTAAATTGTATTCCTCAGATTATTTTATCATTATTACCACAACCATCATCATTATTTCTAGTTTTCTTCTTCTTCTTCTTCTTCTTCTTCTTCTTCTTCTTCTTCTTCTTCTTCTTCTTCTTCTTCTTCTTCTTCTTCTTCTTCTTCTTCTTCTTCTTCTTCTTCTTCTTCTTCTTCTTCTTCTTCTTCTTCTTCTTCTTCTTCTTCTTCTTCTTCTTCTTCTTCTTCTTCTTCTCCTCCTCCTCCTCCTCCTCCTCCTCCTCCTCCTCCTCCTCCTCCTCCTTCTTCTTCCTTTGCTTCTGATTCCTTTTTTATCATCTTCATCGTCATCACATCCTCATCATCAAAATCACCATTATCATATTTTTCTACTTTATCTTCATCGTCTTATTAGAAATTATTAGAGACATTTTCTGTAGCAGATTGTTGATTATCGAGCACAGACAACTGACAACAAATATTGTAACTTTTAATTGTAATTTGTGCTGCCGAAGCACGGCCCAGATTATGTTTTCTTGCCTGTAGGCAGGACGGATTTTTCGTAAGTGAACCTGCGTCTGCTAAAACGTTTGTCAAGATGTCTGAGCTCCCGGGGTTTTGGCGCCTATGCCTTGAAGTAAGCTAGACGCTCTTATGTCCTGGTCTGTGGCTTGGGCGTTGCGAACGCGCTTCGTAATGCCGAGGTGCCGCCTTCGATCGTAGCTGCGGGCGAATTGGCAAACATTATTGTCGACAATTTTACCGAGAGCCGACCGTTCATTATGCAATGGCAAACTACTGAAGTAAAATTCCCTAAAAAAAAAAAAAAAAACCCTATTTTATTGTCTGCCAAGTCAACTTTGTGTTCAGTAGCTAAAAGTTGCATGAGTCCTGACGTAATTACTTACATTGTTCTTTAAGTACACACAGTTTCTCAATGTAGTCTATAATAATGGGTTCTTAGTGTTACCTGAAGCAACTTGGGCACCGGAAGCTCAAACCATTACCCGCCATTTTTTTAGTGGGGGGGGGGGGGGGGGGGGGTACCTGCTGAACTCCCCCCCTGCCCCCCCCCCTCCCCCCCCCCCCCGACAAATTTTTTTAAGCGGTCTGAGCCATCATTTCTTGTTCAATTTACAATGTGTTTTAACTTGACCTTTTCTTTTTTTTTAACTATTTGTTTATACTTTCGTTTAATAAAAAAAAAAAAAAAATACAATAAATTGCTATTCAGCAAAACATCATCACCATTATCATCGTTATGGAAAGCCTGCGTAAAGATATACAACCAGTTGCTGGTGACTCTCTGACCAGCTGCTTCCACCACCCAAGGCATGTCGAGTCCGTCAAGTTCTGTAACTAGATCTAGAAAAAATAAACTGGATGCATTTTAAAAAAAAAAATACAATAAAGAGATCAACAATAAACAGGATAGTGAAATAAACAGGATGGAGAGTTAAACTGGATGGAGAGAAAAATACAATGGAGAGATAAACAGGAATGGAGAAATAAACAGATTGAGAGATAAACAGGATGGAGAAATAAACAGATGGAGAGATAAAAAGGATGGAGAGATAAACAGGATAGAGAAATAAACAGGAAAGAGAAATAAACAGAATGCAGAAATAAACAAGATGGAGAGATAAGCAAGATGGAGAGATAAACATGCACGCCATTGTTTGCCCTGTAATTACAGCTTATTGTCTGCTTCGTCAGTTCCCTGCTTCCACACACCATTGCCGGAAGTACATGTAACAGTTCAGTTTTTAATTATTGACGCAGTCTTTGTGTTTGCGCCTTTGTATTAAGACGGCGTCTTCAGTGAAGGTTGAACGCAGTTTCTGCTTCCGATATAGTCACAATACGTGACTTATTCCAAGGTAAGCTTATTCTAAGGTGAGCTTATTCTAAGGTGAGCTTATTCTAAGGTGAGCTTATTCTAAGGTGAGCTTATTCTAAGGTGAGCTTATTCTAAGGTGAGCTTATTCTTAGGAGTGTGTGCAGTTCTATTATATAAGAGAGAAAAATAAAAAAAATAAAAATTCATAACTTGAGTGACCAATATTTTATTGACATGATAATGGACAAATGGGGGGAAAATGTGGATAGAAGGGTGGAGGGGGAGGGGGAGGGGGAGGGGGGGGGGGTTTGGTGATGAATAAAATAGAAGATAAATATGCTTTTTTTTTTCAAAACAAAATCTTAATGATATTTTTTTTTATATATTCAGTTTAACATAGCATGTTAACAACGTAAACAATATCACATTATTAGTACAACATATTCATACATTTCATTGTTCATATCCGTCGGCTTTGATTCGCGACTAAGGGATAAGTCGCCTTGATACACTGGAAAGTGGAGAACCGATCCTATAATTTGTTTGCTATTGTAGTTTTTCTACGAGAGGAAGTCAATATGTAAGTCACAGTTGGTAAATTAAAAAAAAATACAAAAGACGGTAACAATTTGAAAATATTTATTTTTACACGTAAATTGTTCCTTTATTTTTTAACTTAATTTCCATCAACATTGATGGATTTGTCCCATCGTTTTGTCAGTCCTTCTCAACCTGCTACATAGAATTACGTGCTCTGTTTTCTAAATCATATTTTCACTTGACATTCAACTCCTGCGTCATTTGCAAAATGCCCCCCACCAAGGCGGGTTTTCGATGGTTCGATGGACTGAAAAGGTGGAAATCGCCAAGGCTAAGTCGGGGCTGTATGATGGGTGCTTCAGAAGTTCGCACCCTACATGGTTAATTTTTCGATGAGTTAACCGAGCCGTAGCTTCTGTTGCAATCTCAACCAGGGCGACCGGATCGGACTTCATCAACAATTTTAAAGCATCCTTGGGACAATTTTTTTTTTCAAACCAGCTATTGGGATAAACATTTATCTTCATAAATAGCAAGCACTTCCTTATGAATGTCCTTTACAGAGAGCCTTTTTACTCTCTCTCTCTCTCTCTCCTCTCTCTCTCTCTCTCTCTCTCTGTCTCTCTCCCCAACATTAAAAAAAATCCGCACAAGAGCACGTTCTTTGTTAAGGGTACACTCCGTAAGTACAGTCGCCATTTTGTTTCTGTGTTGCGAATGCGCATGCAGCACCTAGCGCCACCTAACCTGACACCTTTAGAAACCACCAACTAAATTTTCCTGCCATCCCATAACCATTTTGACTTACCTATTAACTTCGCCCTCGTATGTTGAGTAACGTTTAATATTATGTCACTGCCTTACCTAACGGTTGGAAGCTAATACGACACTCGGAATGAACGCAAAGCGCTCTGTTGCCAAGATCGTAGACAACTGATATCGAAAACCCGTATATAGAATTCTCAAACTACACACCTCTAAGCTACAGAAGCCGGTATAGTTAAGACCAAAATCGAATGTTTTTGTAAACGAAGTAAAGTACTTTGTTGCACACCTTTAGGAGTGTTGGGCACACATGACTAGATTTATATTTTATAGACCAATGAGCACCCGAGGGTGATGTGGTTAACAACACGCCGACCGCCTTTACTACCCAGGACTTTATCTGGTATTCATTTTAGCCTGGGTCGACCTGGGAGCTGAAGTCAATTAAAAAATAGTTGTTTAAATATATAAAATAAAAATAAGATTGGGGAATGCATTTGTAGTGAGGACAAAATAGTGAATGTAGGCGAAGGAGGGCATACAAGTAAGTGTTTGTGTATTTAGACCTCATAGTGACATAGTAGGCAATAATAAGTATGCTTGTTTTGTACATACATATCTCCCATTTGTCTTCCATTGTCTCTTCTTCTAGAAATATACCCAGTTGCCTCAGGATTTTCCAGTTTCTTTCTTATCATAACTTGCCCTCCCCCCACTGATTGTAAACTCGGGCGGAATGTTCTGGTTGTTCGTCCACATCTGGGCATTCGTCTTATTCAAGAACTTGAATTGCATGCACATAGTTTTCACAGATCTGACCGTTTTGTATGCAGACTGTTGGTTGCCTTCCTCTCAGGCAGATACGGTCAGACTTAAAAGGAAACACCCCCTATTGGTCGCTTCTCTGCGACATGCTTGTATAGGAAGGTGGGTAAATTTAATTCTTCCCTCCCATCCCTAATGGGAGCCAGAGCACACAAAGGGAGTAACATGAGCGAAGTAGTGTATGTTGTTTGTTATAAATCGTCCTGAGGCCATCATCTTAATCAACTTCATTATGAAGTTCTTTGCCAACTGGCATGTGCGATCATGCCTCTCCACAACTGCTGTCTTTAACTGCACGTGTCAATTAATGTATTGTTACGGCGTCTGTGGCGTAGGATTTGCGAATGCGATTCGTAATGCAACGGTACCGGCTTCTATCCCAGCTGCTGGCCTTGTGCCTTGCGTTGGTTTCAGCAGTGGTATCGAGAAGCCGACTGTCCAGAGAGCAATGACAAACTACTCTTAGAAAAACAACAACAGCCAAAAAATGCTTTGGTTGGTTCTGCAACGTTCTGTAAAGGATAAGCAACTTACTTCAAACCCTCCATGTAATGACAAAAGGTTGTCATGAATCATCTCGCGTGATCGTCTTTTCTCTCTTTCCCTACAGATCTTTCCAGCGGTCACAACATGTTCCAGTTTTCTTCCTCTAAAGAAATGACCAATGAATGACGACTGCCTCTTGCTAGTGATTGTGATAGGCTATCTTCAAGCCCTCGCTTCTTTCGGGCTTTAGCCTCTTTCAACACATCTGGAGTACTTCCTTTAGCTGTCCGAGGATTGTTAAGCCGTAAACTTAGAGGCTTCTAACACGTGGTGTCTCTGGTGTTAATGAACGATGACCTGTGCAAGTATGTGTGGCTGCTGACCCTACTGTGCTGGCTGTTGTAGTTGTAACGTGTGGGCCGCAATGACAGCTGCTTGGTCCTGCAGATCGGCATCCAAAAGATGCGTTTGAACGTGACCCAAAACTTCTCCGAGAACCAGCAGTAGAGGACAAAATTACAGGATGATCGGAGGGCCAGGAAGCTGTGGCACACGTGCTGAAAGTTCTTCATCTCATGTGATTTCGTAAAGACGTCATAGCTGTGTGTGTCGTAGTTTCTGAAGGCAACGATTATGCTAGGGAATAAACAACAGTATGTTAAAGTCTATTTGTTTCGATTATATCAGAATGGAGATATCAAAGAAACGAATATTGTGTAAACGTATATTACGAGTCAAAGGTGTTATTTTAGGACACGTACAGAAATTTAAGGATCTGGGCACATGGAGTTGGCGTCTTTGACTTAAGCATTGCGAACGCGCTTCGTAATGCCATAATTCTGGGTTTGAACCCAGCTGCAGGTGATTTGGCAGCAGAATGTCTTGCGTTGGTTTCGACAGTCGTGCCGAGAGCTGACCTACGAGAAGGCAGTGGCAAATTACTGAACGTGAAATTTGCCTAGAAGAAAAAAAAAATAAACACTTAGGCACATGGATAACATCTGACGGAAGATGTATCAAAGAAGTAAAGAATAGAATAGGAAAGGCCAAAACTGCATTTTATAAAAGAAGAATACTTAACGCAAAAAATCCATGTCATTGAAGGTTAGCAAAAGAATTCTCGCATGATATATAGAACCAGTATTAACATACAACCGTAAAGCCTAGGGAATTAGTAAACAAGTCGAACAATTTGGTGAGGCCTCGGAGATGTAGTTTTACAGAAGAATCCTTATAATTTATTAGACAACCAACAAGAGCAGCCCAGATGTTTATAAAGAGGCGAGGGCTCAAAGACAGCTTATCATAGAGACCAGAAGAGTAAGTCTGTCATATTTTTGTCATGTAATGAAATAGGGAATTGGAACATTTTGTGACCACTGGAAATATCTGTGGGAAAAAGAAACAGATAAAGCCAAGGCGATAAGGCTCTGGACAGTCTTCTCCCAGAGCGTGTCAGCACACGAACTGTTGCATGCTGCTGAAGATCTCAGACTATAGCACAGGCATGATCGCCCAAGGAACTTGATTATGGTGATGCTGTTAAAGTGTATTTTTGTTTCGTATATAACCAAATAGGTGGGTTTGTGTGTGTGTGTGTATTCCTCCCCCCCCCCCCCCCCCAAATTGCGAAACGCTTTTTTACGCCAATGTAGCATTTGGCACACAGCCCTTTACCTAATCATCGTATAGACGAATATGTTCTCAAAGAGTAATGCTATTCATTACTTCCCACGATAGTACATCTGCACAGTGTAGGTTGGGTCGACCAGGAAGCCAGGTTGAGTTGTGAGGGAACAATAAAATCAACATTCTTATCAGTTTTTTTTTTTGTTTTGTTCTTATTTGTTATTATTCTGTTTACATATTCGATACCGTAATGTAAAAATCAGTTTTAAACCACCATTGATTACTGGCATCATGAGAGCTAATAGGTTGAAACGGCTGGGGCATATTGAGAGAATGTCAGATGACAGAGAGGTTAGAACTGCACACACACAAGGGAGATGAATGGTCGTAGACTAAGAGGACAATGGAGAGGTAATATCCAGACAGACCTGCAAACACTTGATGTTACCAACTGGATAGAGAAGACCAACCAGAGAGATGAGTCGAGGCGTGTGATATCTCCAGCAATGAATCTCAAGGGCTCGAAAGGCTATTGAAGAAGAAGAAAATAAAGAAGAAGAAGAAGAAGTAGAAAAACAAGAAAGAAGAACAAGAAAGAAAAGAAGAAGAAGAAGAAGAAGAAGAAGAAGAAAAGAAGAAGAAGAAGAAGAACAAGAAAGAAGAAGAAGAAGAAGGGGGAGGAGGAGGAGGAGGAGGAGGAGGAGGATGAGCTCGAGGAGAAGAAGAAGAACGTAAGAACGTATAATTCCCGAGTGATCTTATATTTTGTTCTGTGTTTTGTTTCTAGTCGCAGTTTGCTGATAAATTCCTTAGTTATGTTAGTTTTTGTACAACGGGCAGTGGTGAAGCGTCTATGAAACGGCTGAAATCGCCACTTATACTTTCCACTGCCGTAGAAAAATTATGTTACAAATTTTTGTAAACTATTTATTACAGATACGCCACTAAGTCTCGAACATAGCTGAAAAGAACGCTAGTGCCTGCTAACACCACTCATTTAGAAACTGTAACGTGTGGAAGCTACCAGTTACTAGTACTACAATAATAGCTGCGCACGCTTTTTCTCGACAGCTAAGCGACAAATAAAAAAATATTTTGCGATGCCCTCTTCGGTGTAATCGTCACCTGCTAACGCTTATACATGATGACTGACCACTCCTCGTAGAACGGCTTGTCTTAAAATTACATTTTCTAAGTATGTGCTGTTTCTTTCATAGAGTGGATTACTTTGAAAATATAATGTTTTAAATGTTGCTTTTGAAACTTTATACATTTTTTAGGACATATGATTGCGATAACTGGCAAACTTGATTTGAAAACAGTAAAGGGAAGACAGCGAGATAAATCACTTGATGGCTTCCCCATGTGTTTTGAAGTGTTGTCCTAGTAACCTAGTGAGGTATTCAACTGTGGTCGACTATGCTTACATGTATGGCACATAAATACGCGCACATCTTTGAATCCCTTCTACTTACCGTTTTTTTTTAAAAATAAGCCACAGCGTGCCTCATTTAGCGATCTCAAATGTAATTAGTAATTGAGACACTTAGCTTTAACCACCCAACTAGCTTATTGCAAGAAAGAGGGGGACAAGACTTTTCTCACAGGTAAAGAAAAACTTTTCTCACGGAAAAAAAAAAGACATTTCTCACGGTAAAACAGACCTTTCTCATTAGAAAAAAAAAAAAAAAAAGACTTCTCACATGAAAAAAAGAAAGACCTTTCTCACGGTAGTGGCTCATCAGACACATGACGCTAGACGTATATTTTTTGTAGACAAATGGGAAGTCGCTGGCTGATGAGGGGTCCTGTCGCTTCTGCTTCCCAGGACGTTGCGTGCTTTGCGTTTTAGGCTGGGTCAAACTGGAAGCCACGACCAATGCGGAGAGGGAAAGAAAGACGAGGAAGGAAGAAGGATGAGAAGATGTGGAAGAAGCACAAAACAGGGAAACAAAGGATAAGGAGAAGAAGGGGAAGTAGTGGAAAAAAAAATACTAATTGTCAATTCGAGTTAAAAAAAATCTGTATCTAGGGGTCGAACATCCGTTTTCCTAAATCAGCAAAACCTGTTATCTTAGTCAAATCCATTACTGCTTATCTTCGATTACATTTACGAATGCGGCCGCACGGAGTCACTCTCTGAGACACGTGACCTCTCAACGAAATTGACTTAATTTTCTCATATAATTTTCTTTGCTTGAGTATTCCCTTTTCCAGATCCTATATAACTAGATCCTTGTTTTCCGCACTGATTCTCCCTTTCTCTACATCCTTCGTGTCTTTGTTTTTTACCCAGCTGATTTTCACTACCTCGCACTTTACTCATTACCTAACATCTTCTCCTTTCTCGAATAATCCCACGGTCTCTCTCTCTCTCTATATATATATATATCTCTCTGTCTCTCTCTCTCTCTCTCTGCATACGTACTCTAATTTCTGTCCCCTTCTTTCATGAACTTCTTGAAATATCACACTCCACAAACACATACTCACCCACACACACACCCACAATCTAGCTCACCTTACATATACACGTTCCCCCCCCCCCCCCCCCCATCTTATATTCACCTTGTTGTGGGGCAGTCTCCTCTTGGAGGTGACTGAAGTGTATGCATGCAGCCATTGCCTCTACCCCTTTTCACACTAATCTTTCCAGTTGTCACGATGTTCTCAAATGTTTGTCTTCTCATTATGTGGCCAAAGAACAGATTTTGTCTCCTTCTTATTGTTGTATATAAAAAAGATCTACTTTTATTACCTTCTTTCAAGCAATTGTTGATAGTTACTTTGGCCATATTCCGCTATACAAAACTGAATAACTGGGTGATGGTACACATTCTTAAGTAACACCTAGTTGACTGTTTTGAAAAATTCCCCTTGGTTGTCAATTCTTTTAGCTGCTTTTTGTTGCCAACAAAGTGTTTTTTTTTTTTAAAACTTTCTGCTTATAATTTGCAGCACGTTGCAGAACCAACCCGAGCAATTTTTTTTTTTAAAGCTGTTTGTGATTTCACTAGCCAGTTTTATATTGAGTAGTTTGTCATTGTCCTGAGCGGTCGACTCTCGAGACCACTGTCAAAACCAGAGCAAGGCGGTCTGCTGTCTTATTGCTAGAAGCGAGTGTCGAACCTGGCACCCCTGAATTACGAGTTGGCGTTCGCAGTGCTTAAGCGACAGAGGCCACACTTTTTTTTTAAATTTTTACTTGTGGCCTACTACATCCTTAACTAACAGACCTCTTACCCACATCTTACCCACACAACCCAGCACGATCAGTGTGTACATATGGCCTACTACATCCTCAACTAACAGACCTCTTACCCACATCTTTCCCACACAACCAAGCACGATCAGTATGTACCTGTATACCATGTACGGCACGTGGCACACAAAGAAGGCCAGCACAACACCGACCAGCATGAGGGTGATCTTGGCTTCCTCGCTGGTGACAACAGAGCGCACTCGCATGTCGGCTCCCAGGTAGCACTGTAGGTACTGTGCTGACCGCCGCAGCTCCTGGATGATCCTTATGTTGAGAATGAGAAGAGCCAGCAGCGGTAGGACTGTTAACAAGCCAACTGTTGACGAGATACGGTGTAGTAAGATAGTTATGTTAACAAGCCAACTGTTGACGAGATATGGTGTAGTAAGATAGTTATGTTAACAAGCCAACTGTTGACGAGATATGGTGTAGTAAGATAGTTATGTCAACAAGCCAACCGTTGACGAGATATGGTGTAGTAAGATACTTATGTTAACAAGCCAACTGTTGACGCGATAGGGTGTAGTAAGATAGTTATGTTAACAAGCCAACTGTTGACGAGATATTAAAAAAAAAAAAAAACAAGGGTGTAGTAAGATACTTATGCTACCAACCCAACCGTTGAAAAAATATTACTACAAGTTTTAGCATGCAAGTTAATAAGCCAGCTATTGAAAATAAATAAAAAAGAGTTTTAGTGTGATAGTTATGTTAGCATCATGTAAAACATAAATAATGACCTTTTTATTTAACTGCAGTGAATGTGGAACATTTCATGAAACATTTATGTTTTTTTTAAAATTAATTGGCACTCTGTGGACTGTATGATCAACATACCAAAGGCCGCCTTTACCTCCCAGGAAGTTAATTGGTACTAGTTAAAAAAATTGTCAGGTGCTAATAAAAATTTAGGAGATTTAGGCTGACTGGCTAACATCTACATATTGCCTTTTGCTGCTGCGATACCCAGCAGCAAAAGTTAAGGATAGTTGCGTATATTTACAGGACGTTGCAGAATCAACCCCAACAGCCCTGGGATGTTGTGTGGTTTTTATAAGGAAAATTTACTTCCAGTAGTTTGCCATTGCCTCCTGGACGGTCGGCGTTCTTGATACCACTGTCGAAACCAACGCAAGGCGCATGGCCCGCAGATGGGATCGAACCCGGCATCCCGGCATTACGAAGCATTCGCATCGACTTAGCCACAGAGCCGACGCAACAGGAGTGAACAGTTGAAATAATAGTACAAATTAACAGATAGCTACTGAAAAAAATATAATTCAACATCTGTGTAATTTAATGAGTAAGATCGCTAAAACTGCACACAAGAATAACGTAGGGTTTAAACCAAATAAATGTCAGTGTTTTTGCATCTGCGTCATCGATAGTTTTTAGGCTGGCGGGTTTTTCCATCAGCTAAAAAAAAATGCGCCATGGAATAATTTTTTTTTGTTTTGTTATTTCAAAGAGTATAGTTTGGAGTGCTAATAGTTAAAATTTTTCCTATAGAATTCAAAATAACCATCAGGGAAAATTGGGCTAAATCATCTAGGCCACGCTCTGTGTATAAAACACTGCTATCGTATTAGGCAGGTTTAACGCCGAGCGCACTTTGCATAATACAACTGCTTAGTATTCAGGTTCATTTATCAGTTGTATTAGCAAGAGATGCATCATTTCCCCCGGGGAGCATAGGCCTGCTGCATTTCGTCATTCGCTGGTTTTATTCTGGGACATTTCCTTCGAATGGGAATTGGACAAGACATGAAATAAACAATTAAATAAAGTTACTAGCCGTACCCGGCCACGCGTTGCTGTGGCCCAGAATGGTGAGCTGGAAAAAAAATTATAGCTCTCAGCTAACAGTGTCTGTCATAACCCCCCCCCCCTCCTCTCCCCTCGCCCAGTCATTTCTCCCTCTCTGAAATTATTTAAATAGAAATAGTTGAGAAATGAGAACTTTAAAATATGTTCTAAGCTCTCTCAGTAAACAGTGTCTGACATCAAACTCTATCACCCCCACCCCCTCCCCTAATCATATCATCCTCTCCGAAGGATGGGAAAGTCATCATCTGACGAAATATTGTAAATAAATTGAGCTTGGCATCCGTGTCCACCTAGATTAAAATGGGTTGCATTATTATGTACTGAGAAGTAAACGTTGTTAGTGTAACAGCTACTACATCACCAGTCAAGTACCAGTACTATTGCTACCACTACCACCACCACCTTCACAACAACAACAACAACAAACTGTCACTAATGTCTGTGTAGGTTGGTGTAGCCAGAAGAGTTATCGCCGCGTGCTGTCGCCACAGACTGTTTAGTTTAATTTTGCCCCTGATATAGAATAAAATTTTTTTTTTAAACTCCATCACCTAACCAGTTATTATTCACCCACAGTAATACTCCGTGATGGAAAAAAAAGTACACTATACTAACAAATAGCGGAGAAAAATACCCCGCACACGTCATCTCTCCCTCTCCGAAGGGACGATTTTTAACTGACCTTGGCATCCTTGTCCACCCTAACTAAACTGGATGGTAAACCGTCTTAGTTAACAGTTTCTGTCATCGCCGAATAGTTTTTGATCGAGTGAAGCGTCGCGGGAAGGCTAGTTGGGACTTTACTGAAATCGGATGTCTTTGGGCGAAAGGCGCAGATATCGCAGCCTAGCTGTAAATCACAACACAACGTGCCAACCGCCCTTTTAAGGGAAAAAGAAAACATATCATTCAGTGGAGTATCGAACACCGGTCACCCGCGTGAAGGGTGGAATACCTACAACTACACTACCGAAGACTGAAGAGTTTGGTTTAGATATCGCAGCCTAGCTGTAAACTACAACACAACGTGCCAACGGTATTCTCAAGGGCGAACCAAGATTACCCGTGACATGACCATTGAGCATCATGTTGCCGCTATCGCAGGCTAGGTGTAAACCCCAAAACCGAGGGGGGGGGGGAAAGGCGTAGATATCGTAGCCTAGCCATAAACCACAACACAACGCGCCAGCCGCCCAGATAAGCGGGAAAAAATTATATCACCTAGCGGGTAATCGAAAGCGTTTACCCGCGGGACAGGCGAAATACTTAAAACTACGCTACCAAAGACTCAGAAAAAATGAAATTATATATTAATTCGAAGTTCAGTAGAAAATAATGTCTTAGCTTCAGGTCTTTACATGTCCAAATACTCAGTCAGTAACTAGTCTGTGCATAATGAACGTAGATCGATCAAGACAGTTCAACTCCGCCGCCATTTGCAATGCACAATAGAATATTAAAAAAAAAAAAAAACGAAACACAAAACAATGGGGGTGGGGCGGGGGAGGGGGGAGGAACAAAGTAAACTCGGGGCTGCCAATGTTATTTGTTTGAAAACCTAAGCTAAGGGGACCAAAAAACCCATGCAAAACATAGGTAACAAAAAAAAAAAAAAACAACAAAAAAAAACAAACAAGAATGATAAATAGTATACAAATTTTAGTAACGACAGGAACAATTTACTCACTGGTATGTAACTATATATTGTAGGACAAAAAAAAAAAAAGGGATACATTAAAACAACAAAGTAAACAACGCTGCAAAATGTGAACCCAAGGCGTCATATAAATATCTGGATCATGGGGGAAAAGGCACTTATTGGCAGCCCTACTCAGCAGTCAGAAATTGCCACTCAACTAAAAACAAATCCAATTTGATCGTTGCTGGAGCTACACTGTTCGTGGTTTGTGTGATTTTCTGACAAAAAATCACGCATTGAGTCAAAGGCAATGTTGTGTGAAAATTTGAAAGCAATCGGTTAAGTAGTTTCCTAGTCTATACATAACGACCACGGAAAAGTAACATTTTTATTAATATAGATATAAAGATATCAAGGATTTGGTTGATGAATGAAGTTACAAGAAGTAGCAACGGCAGTGCCAGCTGGTCAATTATCTAGCATTTATAGGATCTGGTCTACGCCGTGCACATTGGTCTTATATCTAGCCGCAGTGTGGATTCACAGGAAAAGTTTGAAAGACTTTCGACAGTGGCTTTTGAGATAGGACAAGATAAATAACAGTAAAACTAAAGTATGAGAAGCAATCAGAAAACATAATATCGAGTTATCCTAATGAAACTATAGAAGCAGTTCTAGTATACGCTCGGAGTGAAAGTTACTCCAGATAGGGGATCTGAAAAGGATGTAACATCAAGAATAAACAAAGCAATACAAAACTCATATCAAAAGGAACAACATTTTAGAAGGAAGAAGGAGGAAGAAGGAGGAAAAAGGAGGAAAAGGGAAGAAAAAGAAGGAAGAAGAAGGAAGAAGAAGGAAACAGAAGAAAGAAGAAGGAAGTAGAAGGAAAAAAGAAGGAAGAAGAAGGAAGAAGACAAAAACAGAAGGATGAAGAATGAAGAAGAAGGCAAAAAACGAAGAAGAAAAAGAAGAAGGAAGAAGAAGGAAACATTACAAAACGAGACATACCTGTTACAATATAGGTATAAAGCTTCTCATCATAAGGAAATGCCCAGCTGATTGTCAGGACCCTACCCGTTGACTCAGTTTTCCTGTATTGGACCTCGATGTCCAGAAACTTGGGTGATCTCAGGATAAATGAAACCACAAACAACGCCACAATGATGGTTCTAGCCCGGGTAATAGTACACAGTCCAATCGTGCGCATCGGGTGGCAGACAGCTATGTACCTCTCCACTGCTAACATGACGGTGACACCTATGGTTAGGTAGAGGCAAATGTCTTGCAGAATTACTGAAATAGAGAAATGTACATCAACACTGAAAAGACAGAAGTAATGTCAATAGGAAAAAAAAAAAGAAGACAGATCTAAACATAGCAATCGAGTGCAAAGACATTAAACAGGCATCTGAGTTTAAATATCTGGGAACTACATTTACCGAAGATGGAAAATTGGATAAAGAAATTACCATTAGATGCAGTAAAGCAAACCAAGTATTGGGACAGCTAGCACCCCTCTTACAGCATAAGACAATCCCAATCAGCACAAAGAGACATCTTATTCAAAACATATTTATTCCAACTCTGGGCTACCAGCGCCAGACATGGTCACTTACAACAAACCATAAAAGAAAATTAGTAATCACGGAAATGAGATGTTTGAGAAGGGCTGTAGGAGTGACCATAAGAGATAAGATCAGGAATGAGATCATAAGAGAAAAAGTCGGCACAGAACCAATTCTGGATTACATACGAAGACAGCAAGTGAAATGGTTTGCCCACTTAGAGAGAATGCCTTGTGACACCATACCATACTAAGCATACATGGAAAGAGAAGAAGGACGTAGAGCACGAGGTAGACCAAGAACAAGATGGAAGGATAACATTAAAGAAACTCTACAACAGCACGATGTGCCTATGGTCGAGGCGGCCAGAAGAGCTAGAAACAGAACCTTATATCTCCCTCGACACCCACAGCGGTAAAAGAGGAAGTCAAGAAGAAGAAGAAGAAGAGAAATGTAATGTTATGATTTTATGAGCTCATAAGAATTTGGTTTAATAATAGTTCTTCGTCTCTATATTGCAGCCAGTCCATGTTTTCTTTATCAATCCTCATTATCACCATCATCATCATCATCGTCATCGTCATCATCAACATCATCATCATCACCATCATTCGCAACTGCCACCGCCACCTCCGTCCCCGCAACCTCCGCCACCGCCATAGCCACATCCGCCGGCATAGCAACCGCCACCACCACTGCCCCCGCCGCCGCCATCGCCTCAGCCACAGCCTCCGCCACCGCCTTTGCCACCGCCATCATTACCATCATCATCATATGTAAAGGTATTAACATCTTTTCATGTCTTCTCTAATATATAATAATATGGTGGACCTAATTTTCATTTTTTAATTACCAGAAGGATTGTGCATATTTTGTCCATCTCATTCTGATAGATAAAGGTGGTTATTTGGCTCGTCCCTCCTCCAGTTCTTGCCTTCTCAACCGTGTTACACATATTTTGTCCATCTCGCATCTGATAGATAAAGGTAGTTATTTGGCTCGTCCCTCCTCCCGGTCTTGCCTTCTCAACAGTGGTACACATATTCTGTCCATCTCACATCTGATAGATAAAGGTAGTTATTTGGCTCGTCCCTCCTCCCGTTCTTGTCTTCTCCACTGTGTTACACATATTTTGTCTATCTATCATCTGATAGATAAAAGTAGTTATTTGGCTCGTCTGTCCTCACGTTCTTGCCTTCTCAACCATGTTACAAATATTTTGTCCGTCTCACATCTGATAGATAAAGGTCGTTATTTGGCTCGACCCTCCTCTCGTCCCTCTCCTTCCCTACCTCGCCTTTTCTTCGGTCTGCTGCCTGAAGCTTAATCTGGATGGCAAGTGAGCAGAGCAAATCCCTGATACCCTGTTCAATCTCCAAGAAAGTTATCATTGGGGCACCGGTAACTGGCCAAGTGTAATATGTTGAGCGGTGGAGGAAGGAATGATGACTCTGTTTTAGGCAATATATTTTGTGTGTGTAGTGGAGGTGGCGGCAATGACTTTGTTTATGCACATACTTTGTTTTTCTGAACTGTTATACTGCCTGTATTTAACTGTTGTAGTGCGACGCAGACCATGCGAAAATAGTTTCAAAACTGAAAGATAGTGCAATCGCCACACACTGTGCAACCTTAGATTTTTTTATTTTGCCCCAACAGCAACAACAAAATATGTATCTGTTATTAACCCTTTCGCTGCTATGGACGCCTTTTCCCGTTTTCCCGTACGCTGCTACGCCCGTCTTTGGATGCTATGGAAGTACAAACCTGTTTTTGGACTTTCCTTACAGATTTCTGTGACCTCTTGTCTCGAGGCCAAAGGGCAATATACATTAGCTCTATGTAAATTCAACTGACCCATTTACATACGATTAAAAGCACTGGCACGTGCATTTAGATGTGTTTAAGGTGTGTTTACTGCATTCCGCGTTATCCCTTCGCTTTATCTCCTTTAAAATATACCTGTGCACTAATCACTCTGCCAGTCTCCTCTTTCTTGTCTACTACAGAGAAAGTAAACTTTTTCGTTCTTATCTACTAACTTCTGTACCTTTCTTGCCTTCTCTACAGTGTTAGATATTTGTTCCATTTCTTGCCTTCTCTAAAGTATTAGATATTTTCTCCCGTTTCTTGCCTTCTCAACAGTATTACATATTTTCTACCTTTCTTGCCTTCTCAACATTGTTACATATTTTCTGCATATCTTGCCTTCTCAATAAAGTTACTCCTTACCTCTTTTTCGTGCCTTCTCAACAGTGTTACACATATTTTTACTTTCTCGCTTTTCATAGCTTAACACAGTTACACTATTTCTGCATTTCTTGCCTTTTAACATAGTTAAACATTTTCTGAATGTTTAGCTTACTTAAGAATATTACACATGTTCTTCATTTCTTGCCGTCTTAACAATGTTACACAGAGTTACGCGTCTTCTTAACAGAGTTACACATGTTCTGCTTTTTTTTTTATTTTTAACAGTTACACATTTTCTTCGCTTACTTTCCTTTTCAACATAGTTACACATTTTCCGCCTTTCTTTTCCTCTCAGCAGAGTTACTCATTACCTCTCTTTCTTGGGTCCTCAACAGGGTTGCACATTTCCGTTTTTTTCTTACCTTCTTAAGAAAGTTACATATCTGTTTTTATCTTTCTGATCTATTCAACGGTTATTTATTCTGTCTCTTTCTTGCCTTCTCAACAAAGTAACAAATCTTCTCCCATGACTGCCTTCTCAACAAAGTAACAAATCTTCTCCCATGACTGCCTTCTCAACAAAGTAACAAATCTTCTCCCATGACTGCCTTCTCAACAAAGTAACAAATCGTCTCCCATGACTGCCTTCTCAACAAAGTAACAAATCTTCTCCCATGACTGCCTTCTCAACAAAGTAACAAATCTTCTCCCATGACTGCCTTCTCAACAAATTAACAAATCTTCTCCCATGACTGCCTTCTCAACAAAGTAACAAATCTTCTCCCATGACTGCCTTCTCAACAAAGTAACAAATCTTCTCCCATGACTGCCTTCTCAACAAAGTAACAAATCTTCTCCCATGACTGCCTTCTCAACAAAGTAACAAATCTTCTCCCATGACTGCCTTCTCAACAAAGTAACAAATCTTCTCCCATGACTGCCTTCTCAACAAAGTAACAAATCTTCTCCCATGACTGCCTTCTCAACAAAGTAACAAATCTTCTCCCATGACTGCCTTCTCAACAAAGTAACAAATCTTCTCCCATGACTGCCTTCTCAACAAAGTAACAAATCTTCTCCCATGACTGCCTTCTCAACAAAGTAACAAATCTTCTCCCATGACTGCCTTCTCAACAAAGTAACAAATCTTCTCCCATGACTGCCTTCTCAACAAAGTAACAAATCTTCTCCCATGACTGCCTTCTCAACAAAGTAACAAATCTTCTCCCATGACTGCCTTCTCAACAAAGTAAAAAATCTTCTCCCATGACTGCCTTTTCAACAAAGTAACAAATCTTCTCCCATGACTGCCTTCTCAACAAAGTAACAAATCTTCTCCCATGACTGCCTTCTCAACAAAGTAACAAATCTTCTCCCATGACTGCCTTCTCAACAAAGTAACAAATCTTCTCCCATGACTGCCTTCTCAACAAAGTAACAAATCTTCTCCCATGACTGCCTCCTCAACAAAGTAACAAATCTTCTCCCATGACTGCCTTCTCAACAAAGTAACAAATCTTCTCCCATGACTGCCTTCTCAACAAAGTAACAAATCTTCTCCCATGACTGCCTTCTCAACAAAGTAACAAATCTTCTCCCATGACTGCTTTCTCAACAAAGTAACAAATCTTCTCCCATGACTGCCTTCTCAACAAAGTAACAAATCTTCTCCCATGACTGCCTTCTCAACAAAGTAACAAATCTTCTCCCATGACTGCCTTCTCAACAAAGTAACAAATCTTCTCCCATGACTGCCTTCTCAACAAAGTAACAAATCTTCTCCCATGACTGCCTTCTCAACAAAGTAACAAATCTTCTCCCATGACTGCCTTCTCAACAAAGTAACAAATCTTCTCCCATGACTGCCTTCTCAACAAAGTAACAAATCTTCTCCCATGACTGCCTTCTCAACAAAGTAACAAATCGTCTCCCATGACTGCCTTCTCAACAAAGTAACAAATCTTCTCCCATGACTGCCTTCTCAACAAAGTAACAAATCTTCTCCCATGACTGCCTTCTCAACAAAGTAACAAATCTTCTCCCATGACTGCCTTCTCAATAAATAACTAATTTCTGCAGTCTCAATCAGGACTATTATACTCACTTGTGTACACATTGAAGACTAAATAAGCATCACTGAAGTGAAAGACGCAGTCGGCAAGCTTGTCCACTAAAGTCCTGGCGAAGAGCATGAGAAGAAAGAGCAGATCCCCAACGGCTAGGGCGGTCAGGTAACAGTTGCAGGACGTACTCATGTACTTTCTTGTGAGCACCACCATAGTGATGACGATGCCGACAACTCCAATACAGCAGATAGTTGGTTCTATTATGTCCTTCATGAAGCCTGAAGGGACCTGTGATAATATGAAGATCAATGTTATAATGGCCTAGCACATTGGCAACTATGATCCATCCCCCCCCCCTTTTTCCCCTTTTCCAGCCCTCCCTCACTACAATGAAAAGACGAAAAAGGCAATAGTACGGACATCTAGTGAATTCCAACGGGCTCTCAAAAACAGTACAACGCTCATTAGTTGGGAAGAGGAGAAGAGGCAGACCAAGAAAGACCTGAACACAGTTTTTGATGGACTAGACTGGTCAAAGGTGGAGTAAGCTGATCAGTCAACTGCAACTGGTGGCCCAACGACACCTAACTTTATGGGACGATGATGCTAATGAGTTTTAGTGCAAAAGTAATGGTGTATGCGTAAAGCATTACTGGAGCTTTGGGCGGCTGATGGTAGACTCACATTTACATAATTACACAATGAACGAGCCAACCAGCTAGCAAGTAATGTAGCACTCGTATGGGACGAAGCATGAACAGAACCGATACGATCAACGCTGTATAGTCTATTTCCCGTTCCTTTTTAGGATGGAATTTTTCGTTATTTGAAGCCCTACTCTGGCTCTTGCCAGGGGCCGCAAAATAAATATGGCCTAAAGGCTGAACGGGGTTTCTGGGACCTCTCCACGGTGATACTCACTAACATGGTGGCACATTGCGTCATCGGGTGTTTATCGCTTGTGTTATGTCCTGGTGGAGTAGAAAGTCAGCCAGTCAGTCAACGCTGTACTGATTACGCTGGAGGACAATGTTGAATTACTCACGCTAACACGACTGCGCGACCTGTGAGTAATGCTTGGGGAAGCATGTCTAAGCCGTCTTCACAGCTAAGACAGGGGACACAGTCAACTTCTTATAGGAACAATTAGTTGAGGTACCTTGGAGTTGCTGCTGTATTAGAGAACTGTTAACGCATGGGGATGATTAGTGCGCAGAGACGTTGATTGTGATAACATAACCTAAAAACGGACCCTTTTTCTCCTTCACTTGCATTGGGCACATAGGGCTAAAACTATATTTTATAGGAAGACGGAAGAAATAAGAAGAAGAAAGAAGAAGAAGAAGAAGAAGAAGAAGAAGAAGAAGAAGAAGAAGAAGAAGAAGAAGAAGAAGAAGAAGAAGAAGAAGAAGAAGAAGAAGAAGAGGAGAGGAGGAGGAGGAAAGAATAGGAGTAAATGAACTGTAGAAGAAGAAAGTACAGAAAGAGCATGGGAAAAAAGGGAGAGACAGAGAAAGAAAAATATAAAAGGGAAAGAGGTAGAAACGGACAAGAGGAAAGAAAGGAGATAATATTCTCACAACCAAGCGACATTTGTAACCAGTAAAGACACAAATGCTAAGATTACCTCAAAGCTCTGACAACTGTAATTATACCATACATCACCAGTGATGTTGAGCGTCTTCATCCAAAGTGGATCATCATAATCTATGTCGTACAGCCCAATATGTGATGTGTCTGGAGTTTGTACTATGCCAGCGGCTCCTACACCTTCAGAGGTCCTGTCTAGAATTACCACCTGCTGTGTATTGCCTGTCATGTTTGTGGCGTTGTTAGTTATGTCATCGATTCTGGCGTTGGCTGGCATGGTTCAGATGATGCTGTTGCAAGCTGTTCTACAGTATGTTTAAGACAATGAGGAGAGTGTTTACGTTGACGGTTCTAATGGAGGCACCAGCATTTCTTCCTTGCCTGCGGAAGAATAACCGATCAGAGTGAACTTGATTTGTGCAGACAAAAAGATATAGTCGTTAGTCTGCGTTTGTTCTGGTAAAACAGGTAATCAGATGTGACTGTAGTTGATTGTGTGCTTCAGTTAGAAGGATTAACTTATTTGCTTCAGGCAATAATTGTGCAATCAATTTTTAAAAATTGCTGGTATCAACATGTATAATATAAGAAGATGCCGGTATATTGGGACTTCACGAGGAGAAACGGACAGGGGATCGCCAGACAGGCACTGCAATGGAAAATAAATGGACTCAACGAATCGAGGATGTACAACATAAGCCCCTAGATGGACGTTGATGCGAGAAGCTAAAGGTGCCGGACTGAATTCCATCCATGATATTGACATGTTATCGCAGGATATGACGTGTTACTTATTGTCCGTATCGACAACTAGCACATCGGTCCGACCCATTCGTGTTCCGTCTTCCGATGCAGCAGCCATCTCAGTGTCTCCATACTCACAGGATAGAACGGTCTGAAGGAAATAATTGTAAGCCTAGGGTGCTGTAGAAAAGGTAGAAGAGGATGATGATGATGATGATGATGATGATGATAACGATGATGATGATAATGCTTATACGTTTTAAACAAAAACTCTAATAGGAGTTCCGAAAAGAAGAGGCAACGACGATAACACTGGAAATTAGACACCCTGTTAATACAAATACATACAAATGGCAATTGCCTAATGATCGAGTACTTTTTATGGAAAGTAGGGCCTAACGTATTGAGAGTGATGCTTGCACAGGATTTTTCGCAGTAGGGCGATGTGTATGTAAAACAGACGTAAACGTAGTCGTGTCTCAAACCTAGGACCGTCTTGGTTGATTGAATTAATAATACTAATAATAATAATAATAATAATAATAATAATAATAATAATAATAATAATAATAATAATAATAATAATAATAATAATACAGAATACAAATGTAATGAAATTGAGTTGAGTTAAGTTGACTCAAGAATTGACATCACAACAGTCCAGGCATTCCCATGCGTGCTCCGTCCTCATCTTCAGCAGCCAGCGCAGAGTTCCTATGGTAATACTACCGGTTACAATCTGGTTATATGTTCGTCTTGCCTTTCCTCTGAGTGTAGTCAGCTTGCCAGACACTCATTCTCTCTAGACCATAACATAATTTTATGTAATGAATTACATAAAGAAAAACACCCCTGTGACTGATAAAAGACATGGACAGTCTGAAGATCATATTGAAGACTTTTGGCTTTGATCCCGTTATATGAAGGTCTGTGTATACGACAATTTGTCCTATCGCTGGTCTTTTTCTCGGTGAGCAACAGCATGTGAAACGGCCAGGATAGCAGCAGAAAAACTGCAGAAGAACTGCGCGTTTGCCAGGACGACCTGTCAACAGTCTTGGTCGTAGTTAGTAGTAGTAGTACATTTTACCCCACTAGGACAACACACAAGCGATAAACACTCGATGACGCAAAGTGCCACCATGTGGATGAGGATCACCCGTGGAGAGGTCCCGGAAACCGCGTTTAGCCATTAGACCATATTTATGGCCGGTCTATATTGCGGCCTCTGACAAGAGCCAGGGTGGCGCTTCAAAATAACGAAAAATTGCATCCCACAAGCGGATGACTAGTCATTTTATTCTTCTCGTAGTTCCTCCAACATTTCCACAAAGCGATCAGAGTTGAGAGTATTCCTGTGGTTTAACAATTCTGCGTGGATTATGCCCGGGCAAACACACAGCTCTTAAAATGACAATGCTCGCCCACACATGAGTAGGCAATCAACAACAGCATTATAGCGTCTCAATGATGATGACATTTTGGCGCATCCTGCATAAGTCCCGATGTGGCACGTTGCGACTTGGTCTTGTTACCCAAAGCTCAAGGAACATCTCAAGGGAAGCAACTGTGCTCCTGTCCTGGATGTGGCAGGTTGCGACTTGGTCTTGTTACCCAAAGCTCAAGGAACATCTCAAGGGAAACAACTGTGCTCCTGTCCTGGATGTGGCACGTTGCGACTTGGTCTTGTTACCCAAAGCTCAAGGAACATCTCAAGGGAAGCAACTGTGCTCCTGTCCTGGATGTGGCAGCTGACCTGCGTTCCTGGTTCCGAGAAAATCCGTCTGATTTTTTAAAATCGACCTGATTCGAAAGCTTGTTGTTCGCACGTGTGTGTGTGTGTGTGTGTGTGTGTGTGTGTGTGTGTGTGTGTGTGTGTTTGTATTAATGTGAGAGTGTGTGGAATGTGGTGGTGAAAAATAATAGCACCCTAATCAAAGAACATCCCAAGCTTACAAGAAATATATATTTTTCGTGTGTACATTAAGAAAGTTATGTCCTTGGAGGCTCTCGTATATGTATGTATATATATATATATATATATATATATATATATATATATATATATATAAACACACACACACACAAATATATATATGTATGAGTGTGTGTGTATGTGTGTGTGTGTGAGAAAGCATGCGACAGACAGATGAACGGATAGAAGGACCAGACAGACAGACAGACAGACAGACAGACAGACAGACAGACAGACAGACAGACAGACAGACAGACAGACAGACAGACAGACAGACAGACAGGCAGGCAGGCAGGCAGGCAGGCAGGCAGGCAGGCAGGCAGGCAGGCAGGCAGGCAGACAGGCAGACAGACAGACAGACAGACAGACAGACAGACAGACAGACAGACAGACAGACAGACAGACAGACAGACAGACAGACAGACAGACAGACAGACAGACAGACAGACAGACAGACAGACAGACAGAGGAATGTCGCTTCTTTTCTGTCACAACTGTTACAACGTAAAGAAAATTTTTTTTTCGAAGACAAACCAAAAAAAGTCTTTCCCTGGAGACAAATCGTTTTGAACTCACCAGACTATCTGGTTTGTGGTTTTAATGGAAACAGTGTGCCATGACTCATGTAACTGCATAGTCCTCTGTACTTTAACAACCCTAAGTAATTGTCCTAGAAACTTTCCGATTGATAAATGCCACAAAATACCGTTCAGTGGATAATGTTTTTTTTCTTAAAAAACATTATATATGTATATATATTTACATCTCTCTCTCATCTCTCTTTCTCTCTCTCTCTCTCTCTCTCTCTCTCTCTCTCTCTCTCTGCCTGCTATCCTGGCATTTCCATGTTTTTAGGAGTCGGGCATTCCCCTAGGGAATTGGTTCAACAGACAACAAAGGTTAATAACAAACAATGAGTTATGCGATTACGAAAATTGATAACAATGAATGTAGTACACGATAACGTGGGCTGATACAAATGGATGTGTTATGAGATAACGAAGGTTGATAATGAGTGACTGTATTTATTCGGATCACGCGAGGTAATAATGAGTGCTAGTGGCTAGGTAATTAATGGAAATGTATCAGATGTTTGCCTGAAGAACACAGTAATTGTTCCTTCACGATGTTTCAAGTGTAAAAGTCTCGAGGATAGATTTCATTGCGTCGGCTTGTTATCCCATCTTGATCGGTGTCTATACGCAGAGCCAAGGGAGCTGCAATAATCGCGAACCCCATAGCAACATTGACGATCCCAAAAATCTTTGTGAAAACCAACCTTATACCTAGAACCGAACGACACAGTCCGTGAAATTTAACCCTCAACTTTCAACTTGCATACTCTATATAGCCATATCCGCTTTCTAGTCATCTTTTTCCACATCATCATCATCATCGTCATCATCACCATCATCATTTCATTTTCTTACTCTCCGTTACGATAAAATTATTTAGCATCATCCCCTTATTCTGCTCATAATTATTATCGTCATCTTGGTCTTTTCACCGCCTTCCATCAAGTGCCATCACCTCCTGTGAGTTCTATTGTAATTAGTTACCAATATCATCTGCTGCTCATCCTTTTCGGCCTGGCTTAGAAACTGCTCACATCTGCGTAAAAACATGTTCTCTCCTCCACGTTTCCTTCCAAAACAGCTACATAATCTTTTATGTGGCCGGAGTACCTTCATAATCCGACTGTCATTAACAATGTACTCTTTATTTTCAGTTTTGGAGAATACTTTTGCATCTGTTTCTTTGTCACGTTTCTTCACAATGAACAGATTTATCAAATTAAGACACACTTGTATATACATACCTATACATAAATAGACGCACCACCCCTTTAAGTATGTGTCACTGTCACATATCGCTCCTGTCGCGTGGCCTGATTTAAGGATTTCTCCTTGAGAACAACAGCACTCTGAAATAATTATGTTGAGTCGTTGGCTCGTATTGATCTAAGGGAAGCCCCGTGGCCAATATACGCTCAACTTATTTCAGGAGTAGGGCAACTCAAGTTTTGGCACTACAAAATATATAATATTCTTAGGCACACTTGTCTGGACACACCCACTACTATAAAAAGGTAGCCCCCAGGTTATGATAGTCTACTATCACAGCTATGTTAACACAGATAACACTTATTACTCACACAAACATCAAAGCTAGACAGTTAGAATGGTGAAACAGGGACACCCAAGTCAGCCATGAAAATGTATGCATGTAATCAGTACAATATATACATATAATAAGGAATAGATTCTCAAGAATGTTTAGTTAATGGAGTTCAGGCATCAATGACACAACCCAGATATTGAAGCAGCCAGATATTGTTCCATGAGAGTACATGAGTTCATCCTCGGTCTTATAAGGTGCTGTGGGAAAAGAGCATGTAATGTGAATAAAAGATCACTTAGCCCAGTTCGTAGGTCAATGCTCCCCTCAGTCCATGGTGATTCGACTGTAGCTGACTCAATCAGTAGTTGGGTCTCGAATTGATCTGGTACAAGCTGACTGTCACAAACGAGGACACAAGAACTGCATAGGAGCCCACCAAAGCTCTTGGAGACTGTGATGCCTGCTGCCGGTCTCATAGGTAATGACACAATAAATGCATAAGAGCCCAACAAAGCTCTTGAAGACTGGTTCTCTGGATTGATGACATAGGTGTCTGCAATTGTCCACTGGTCCTGGAACTCATAGACAAGCTCTTGCCATGATGTTGAGGTAGTAGTACAGTATACAGGACTTTTGGATACGCTTGGTGCACAGAAAGGTATAGGTTGGTAGTTGTTGGCTGGACTGTGATTCGTCTGCCTGATCTCTAAGGAGGTATCATCCTGTCAGGAAAGAACTCAGAATTAGTAATCAGCCTTATTCACACACCAGCTCTCCCACCTCTGCCACCTTTCTCCATTCCTGCAAGTGTAACTCTCAAGAACAGGGGTCAATTTGTCCTTTCATTTATCTGTCTGTAAAATAGTGCAACAGATAGAAAACAAAGTATATAGTGGAGATAGATAGACACTACCACACATAGATCATCCTCTCTCCACCCTCACATCTGCACTCGCAGACATACAATGTTTACAGTTAGTACCTATATATATATTCCGTCTTCACAGGCCGTTCACTACACACCCACTGAATCTGTGTCAAACACACTTTTGACTCAGAACGCCTAGCCCTGACGGCACAGTATTTCACCGGTTAAAGATGACCTAGATTCCTTATTTCTGTTATGCGGCTCAAAGCTTCGTTTGGCTGGTCAGAGAATAATTACTTGTAGGGTTTAATATATTTACAAATGGTGTGGGTTATGTAGAGCACCAACTAATTAGTCTGTACAGGGGAAGGTCTAATGCTCTGAGCCTGATCTCTGGACATCAAGAACGGTTGAACTCTGTGCGATCACACAGCTGCCTCTGCCCTCTCTGCAGCAGTGGCCAACTTTAAAAAGACATCAATTATGGTACTCGTAAACTATAATCAACTTACCCAAGCTTAAAAAATCTTCAAGATAGAAATGGAACTTAGAATTCACCAATTTCTACATAGACTGTATACACGTCTTGACACTTCGGGATCAGGCGAAAGAATGTTTTTTTCAAAATCAAACACAGCGTCTCTAGGAAAGAAGTCCCCTGTATTCCTGCCCAAGGATTAAAACGGTTTACACGAATTTCTAAATAAATTACCAGAAATCGTCAACCTAGAGTTGCAAGTTTGAAAATGAAGATTTATCAAAGCAACTAGAGGGTCTAGAAATGAATATATTACCAGATAAAGATATATATCAATATAAGGGACTATATACCCTTCTGGATGGGTTTAAGTTTTAAATTTGACTGAGCGCGAGGGGAGTCAAAGTCGCGACTCGTCCATTGTGTAGGGTTGGCTGCTCACCCCACGACAGTCACCATAAGCTGTTCTCCCATAGGCTGTTTCCGGTGTTCCGTGGAGCATGCATCAAGCATAGGTCACAAGTTCAAGATGTCTTCTTCGTGCCAAAGAACTGCATGGCTGTTGGGTGAACAGTCGGTAACGAAGGCAGTCAGGTCGTTCAAGGGGCGACGCTTGCTGGTGGGTGTAATGTCCTAAGTCCCTTCCCCAGCTAATAGTGAGGGTACTGCTGGGATGACCGTTTATTAACCCTCACATAATGCTTTAGGTCAAAATAGACGCTAGGCAAGGCCATTTCTTTTAGCCGTGGCAAATTTTTTTTTGCTTCTGCCAGATGGTGGCTTTTGCATTTTTGCTCCATTTGTAGACTGCAAGGATATAGTATCGCTGCCAAGCTTCTGAGTTGAGTGCATGGCGTGACACTGTAAGCTGCAGATTTCATTTGAACTGTGATTAACATTTCGTGTTTTTTTTTTTTTTTGTTGGCACTGGAGCAGAGCAACTATGGGGTGACCCGTTTGCTATAAAGCTAAAACTAAGATTACCAGATTACTAGATTACCAGATAGGTCCAATCCTACATCATCGAGTATATATTAATATACTTTTGTAAAAAAAAAAAAAAAAAACTCCAGATTTCCACAAAACTTTCTAAGGCTGTAACATTTATCTGGTTACCAGTCTGTAACTTTTGTCAGTAACACATTGTAGCGAGTACTTTCAAGCAGTGGGAGATAACGAATGCTAGACTAGCACGCTATTTATTTCTCAGTCAGGAAATAATTACCGAACATTGGACAAGTTGCACTAAGAACAGTACGACAAACAATACAAATATAGCCTCAAGGACACAGTATGACAAAATAATATATATTCCACTGTCTGGTTGTTGTTGTGTGCTGCTATTGTTATACTTGTTGTTGTTGTTGTTCTTCTTCTCCTTCTTTTATTTTCTTTTTCTTATCCTTTCCTTCTGTCTTTCCTTTATCTTTCCTCTTTTTTTTAAAATTTGTTCTTTTTTTCCTTCTTTCTCTCCTGTCTCTTCTTTCTCTCCTGTCTCTTCTTTCTTTCTTTCTTTCTTTCTTTCTTTCTTTCTTTCTTTCTTTCTTTCTTTCTTTCTTTCTTTCTTTCTTTCTTTCTTTCTTTCTTTCTTTCTTTCTTTCTTTCTTTCTTTCTTTCTTTCTTTCTTTCTTTCTTTCTTTCTTTCTTTCTTTCTTTCTTTCTTTCTTTCTTTCTTTCTTTCTTTCTTTCTTTCTTTCTTTCTTTCTTTCTTTCTTTCTTGCGTTTTTTGTTTTCCTTTCTTTTTGTGTGTGTTTCTTTGTTCTTCAGCTTCGATTCATTTCGTTCGTCGTCATTCTTCTTAGTTCTTTCTTCTTCTTTCATTTTCTTTCCACTTGTTTTTCGTTCTCTTGTTCGTCTCCTTCTTGTTTTTGTGCTTCCCCCCGCCCCCCCCCCCCCCCGTTCTCCTTTTGCTCCTGATCTAAAAAGTGGGCGGTTTCCATGGCAATGCCCCGAAGCCGTCTGGCTTGAAAGGTGAGTAGAATCTGAGACTTCCCTATTTCAATATCATCATCATCATCTTCATTTACATCGTTTTCACCCTGAATTGCCGTTATACGTCAAAAAGCACAGCATTACTATCACGCGGAATAATCTTCAGTTCTCTATCCTGAGCAAATGTTTCAGTATCATGGACGAATCCTTTGCCTCTCAAGCATCTCTGACCTCTCTAATCATTGGTCGTTTAAGGGTTTCCTCAATCCATTTGTTTCACATTTTAATGCCTGTTTGTAGATTCTTTGTTCCCTGACATCTTTTTATAATACCTGCTGATATTTCTTCACCTTTCAGAAAATCATCCTATTTAATGTTCATCTGTGTCATTGCTTATCCAATTTAAAGGACCCTTTTCCCCGCTTTCAGGCGTATTGGGTATAAAGTAAAGCAGAGTTAGGGACGCCTGTCCACGCTTTCAGGCCTATTGGGTATAAAGTAAAGCAAAGTAAGGGACGCCTATCCACGCTTTCAGGCGAACTGGATATAAAGTAAAGCAGAGTAAGGGACACCTATCCACGCTTTCAGGCGTATTGAATATAAAGTAAAGCAGAGTAAGGGACACCTATCCACGCTTTCAGGCGTATTGGGTATATAGTAAAGCAGAGTAAGGGACGCCTATCCACGCTTTCAGGCGTATTGGATATATAGTAAAGCAGAGTAAGGGACACCTATCCACGCTTTCAGGCGTATTGGGTATATAGTAAAGCAGAGTAAGGGACGCCTATCCACGCTTTCAGGCGTATTGAATATAAAGTAAAGCAGAGTAAGGGACACCTATCCACGCTTTCAGGCGTATTGGGTATATAGTAAAGCAGAGTAAGGGACCCCTATCCACGCTTTCAGGCGTATTGGGTATATAGTAAAGCAGAGTAAGGGACCCCTATCCACGCTTTCAGGCGTATTGGGTATATAGTAAAGCAAAGTAAGGGACCCCTATCCACGCTTTCAAGCGTATTTGGTATATAGTTAAGCAAAGTAAGGGACGCCTATCCACGCTTTCAAGCGTATCGGGTATATAGTTAAGCAAAGTAAGGGACACCTATCCACGCTTTCAAGCGTATTGGGTATATAGTAAAGCAAAGTAAGGGACACCTATTCTTGCCATCAGGCGTATTGGGTGTATAGTAAAGCAAAGTAAGGGACGCCTATCCACGCTTTCAAGCGTATTGGGTGTATAGTAAAGCAAAGTAAAGGAGGCCTATCCACGCTTTCAAGCGAATTGGGTATATAGTAAAGCAAAGTAAGGGACGCCTATCTACGCCTTCAAGCGTATTGGCTATATAATGCTACACTTATATTGTATAGACCGATCGGCTATCGATGGGATACGCGGTCAAAATCACGGCGGTCGCGTTTAGTTCGCAGGATTTTATCTGGCTCCCGTTTCAGACTGGACCAACCTGGCAGCAAAGTCTGGCTCATTTGGAATTTAAACCTACGTTCTTTCCATCTGTCTCTCCAGTTTCTACACTCTTAATATACGACAAAGAAACTGATTTCCTGTCTGACCTATCATTATAACTACTCTAGGCTGCAGGTGTCTGTACGGCCAATGTGACGAGGGTCCGGCCGGTACAGGGTTGTGCAAGATGGGGACATGCCAGCAGGGATATCTGGGAGACAACTGCGACCGGAAGCTAGTGCCGTGCCACGGCAAGGAGCTGACGTGTCACGCCCATGCCAAATGCTTCCTTGATGAGGATAACGTTGCGAGGTAAGTGGCCGGAAACTGTGTTTAATAATAGTAATAAAAAGAATTCCACAAGGTGAGCATGACCAGTAGCAGCTACCGATCATCAGTAGGTTGGTCCCTTCTGTCATCAATCGTTTCGGCCCTTTATTCTCCTAGAAGATCTCAGAGGGTGGGCTGACCTGGGTCATGACTCCTAGTAAATGTAGATGCTACAGACGCATTTCAAGAATTAGTTATTTAGAACACAAAACTAACTGGGGCATTGAGGGAGAGGGGGAAGGGGCGTGGTTTCAAGACACGGCATCCGCCACGAGTCTTGAAGGTCCTGGGTTCAAGCTCCCGTGAAATCTGGGATTTTTTCACGTGGACTTCTAGTAATTGACCCTGCTCTCTGGGTAGTAAGATCTGACACTCGTGTGTATTGTTGCGCACGTTAAAAAAAAGCACTTGGCAGTTGGAAATAGCAAAAGAGTAGCCTAACGAAGCTGCCCGGGCAAAATTTGGAATTAGAAATCTACCCAAAGTATTTCAGGGTCCTTGCCAGTGCTACGGAGTTCGTGCTCTGCTCTGAGATTCTTCAGACTCAGGCTTGAGTGAGAGGTAGAATTGAGCACTTATGGGCTACGACCCTTGTGCCATCATGTTGATCCGTCGTCTAAACCTAAACCTAAACACACAACTAATAAATATGTCAGAGACATAATATACAAATTTGCAGGACATCTGGAGCCTCTCTTGGCAGTGGCGAAAGGTCGCAAGCTAGCTTTTTTGATGCGCACGTTAAAAAAAAAGCACTTAGCAGTTGGAAATAGCAAAATAGTAGCCTAACGAAGCTGCCCGGGCAAAATTTGGAATTAGAAATCTACCCAAAGTATTTCAGGGTCCTTGCTAGTGCTACGGAGTTCGTGCTCTGCTCTGAGATTCTTCTTAAGCAATTTTGAAATTGAGAGCATATGTACTAAAAACAATGCATTTAACTTATATTTTGTTTATTTATAAATAAAATATTCTAAAAACTATTTATTAAAAACAAAGACAAGGACATTTGTGTTTTCATGAACAGTGAGCAGTTTGTACATCTACCGTAAAAACTGATTAATATCATAACACCCGCATTTAGTTATATATTAGGAACACAATCAGACCAAGAGGTATCTGCATATATTCTGCTTTTCTTGTTGAAGAATCTATTGTCCTTCACTTTTATAAAACCTTTTGTTATGTTTGGGGGGGGGGGGGTGAATTAAAGGTATAGCCATATACCCAATGGGAGCGTGATGGAAGAGGGGAACTTGCCATAAACTCAAAGGGTAAGGGGGGGGGGGGGAAGACTGGAGCGACCTAAAAAACAGAGACAACTGTACTGCTGGCTTCCGGGTGTATATTCTGGGCCTTTCTTATTTCTGTTCTACACTTAAATATGGATGGACATGTCTATTTTATTTCTTCTCATATACATATATATATATATATATATATATATATATATATATATATATATATATATATATACATATATATGCAGATAAACACACATACATACATGCAGACATACAGGCAGACAGACAACCCCACACACTGAAAAACCTACCTACACACCCAGCGCCCCTCCCCTACAGGCACACACACTTACTTACATACAACCACCCACACCACTACAAAGCCCACCTCGTACCATGAACCCTACCTCATCCACTCACATACACTGCACTACCCCACACCGCAACACATAAACACACACACATACATTCACACAATATATTCCCTAATTCATTCGATTATTTATGTGCATACGTAGGTTTAAACAAACAAACACACAAACACATACAAACATACTTGCAAGGCTGGCAGACGTATACCTACCTATTTTTTTTTTTTTAGTATATAGAAGTCATGAGTTGTTAACGCTTAGGCTCTGTATTATGGATATCGCAACCTTTCGGCCTTGATTTCATGATTGATACCGTAAATCTGGGAGAAATGTGGCTTTTCTGCCTACAACGGGTGTGAACCCGGACCACAAGGAATTCGTCCTACGGTCACCGCGTAGTCCGGTTTAGCCAACAACGCTAGCGAGCGGGGCTACCTACCAATATACTTAAGTTCTTACACAAGCACTCAGTTAGACAGACACCTACCTATCTACCCCCTCCCCCACCCCCATGCCTGCTGCTGTTTGCCTGGTAACTACCTACAGAGCTACAGATGTACAAACATACACCTGTACATATAAACAAATGTACAAGTGCATGTATACCAACACACACACACACACACACACATATATACACACACGCACACGCTCATATTCACACTCACTCGCATGTCCACTCACTCACATACACACGTACCCACGCACAGCAGTACACACACACACACACATACTAGAATCTCTAGGCAGACAAGAACATGGGAATAGCTAGTGATATTTCACCACAGCGGTCGCTGGTTACTGACTGTAAAACAAGAAATAAAGATGCAATTATAGCTGGCTTCTAAGCCGCACATTTATTTCTCAGTATAGAAAGAAAACAACTGCATCACGAAATCTTTCAATGCAACAACTGCTAAAGACAGTTGGCCTCACAATGTAGATTTATTCCAGAATAAGTCTTTCAGGAAAATCAATTGCTGGAAAAGTTCATATATAAAAGAAAGCATTATCTGTCAATTAACTCGAAACACGAGCTTTCCAATGGCTTTCCCTAGTTCTTGACGAGCCAACAGCTGTGTCTGACACTTGGAAGCTGCTTCTGTTCAGTTGGGTATTTCATTGCTGGATTTTGAACTGTCTGAAGATTTGTCTTCGTTGAGCAGCTTTCACGGAAAAGCTATAGGCAAATATAAAAGACCCCAAACAATACTGATTTACTACCTACTGAATCGGGAAGGTCTGAAAGTGACACTTTTGATGCCACAAGGAGTGTGCACGGTAGGAAAGAGTTCTTGGCAGATCTAATTAATCGTGAAGCGTAGAATTTATACAAGATGTGGAGTTTAATTGCACGTATTTTGTAAGGGACATTGAGAGCCGAGTCGGTTTTTTTTGTCATAGCATTACGTAATCGAAGATGCTCAAAGAACACAAATGTTTGTGGCCTGTAGTTCTGTCTGGATAACAGCGATGTACAGTGAGCAATGAGGGGGTGAAGACAATTACGACACTGGAAATGTGGTTTTTTAAATAAAAAATTTTAAGAATAATGTGAATCCAGTAAATAATTAAGAATGTCATATAGTGTGTATACAGAGCTTTCCAATAAAGAATAAATCACCTCAGACGAGCAGTAGAAATGGTCAGCTTGCCAAAAGAATCAATTAGAACACCATTAGGAACATTTAGGTATACGCTTGGACTGACATCGGTCAAGTCTAGAGCAGTGGTCAGCAAGTCGCAGTTCGCCATCGGCATGCGGCTCGTTAGCGGCCTGAGTGCGGCTCGGCCCAGTCGGCCACAGAACGGTTTTGACTCCGAAAAAAAGGTTCTTGACAGGTTCTTGAAAAGAAATTTGCCCCTCGAACATTTTGTAACCGTCCTTCTTCTGAATTTAGGCCCTTTTGACTAAAACGTTTACTGGTTTAGACTGTCACTGACGTAAGCCAAGGCACACATGCGAGCTAGTAAGTAAAAAACAGTAAAGGACCCTGTTCCACGCCTTTGGGCGTATAGGGCATATAGGGCTAGACCTATATTTTATAGACCAATCGGCACAAGATGGGTGATGTTGTCAGCATCATCACCAGGTACCCACTCAAGGCTGGGTCGACCTGAGAACCAAGGTCATTTTTGTAGAAAAGTCCGGCTCCGCCAGGGAGCGAACCCACGACTTTTTGATCCGCGGCGCGCGTTTAGCCGCTCTGCCACGGCGACTCCACACATAAGAGCTATCAGTGATAAAAGCCATCAGCTGCATAGCAGCCGAAAAGATTTGAGAGAATACCGGTTTGAAAGAGGAAATTCATGGATGGCACTAGCTTAAGATACTATCGAGACAGCGGCCTCCAGCAAATACACAGGGGACAGGAATGGGTGCACACCAAGACCCACAACAGCAGTTTCCATCAGGTCATTGTGACATTAGGAAGAGAATCTGCAGAATGATGTAACAATATGGCAGAATTAGAAGTACAACAACTTCTTCTTCTTCTTCTTCTTCTTCACTTCCTCTTTTACCGCTGTGGGTGTCGAGGGAGATTTAAGGTTCTGTTTCTAGCTCTTCTGGCTGCCTCGACCATGGCACATCGTACTGTTGTAGAGTTTCTCTGATGTTATCCTTCCATATGGTTCTTGGTCTACCCCGTGCTCTACGCCCTTCTTCTCTTCCCATGTATGCTTTGTATGGTATAATGTCACAAGGCATTCTCTCTAAGTGGGCAAACCATTTCACTTGCTGTCTTTGTATGTAATCCAGAATTGGTTCTGTGCCGACCTGTTCTCTTATGATCTCATTTCTGATCTTATCTCTTATGGTCACTCCTACAGCCCTTCTCAGACATCTCATTTCCGTGGTTACTAATTTTCTTTTATGGTTTGTTGTGAGTGACCATGTCTGGCACTGGTAGCACAGAGTTGGAATAAATATGCTTTGAATAAGATGTATCTTTGTGCTGATTGGGATTGTCTTATGCTGTAAGAGGGGAGCTAGCTGTCCCAACAACTGATGGATGAAAACGCTGGGCTAGATGATGCAATAGTGCACACCGATGTTTTTGTTTATCTTGTGTAAGATCTGCCTGGGGAATTTTCAGCTAAAATAAAGGGAACAGTCATGGTAGGACAAGACGGAGCTTCATTATCTACAACTTCAAGTAAGAGGATGGAGATAAAGACAAAGACTGCAGCTCTGAAGTAGATAGCAGAAAATGAAGTTACAAGAGGGATTATTGTGTTTGTTTCTCAGCCGGTAATGCGGACGGTTCAAAGTGGACAAACGTGGCATGAGTGGATACCAAGCATCATCACCATGCCAACATTGCAGGGAATCACGTAGATACTGTCAGGGAAATGCAGGAGTGCGAGGGAATAAAAGAGCGGATTTTCTGGCTACAAATATGATAGCTACGGAACACTTGTATTGGACAAGGGAGATAAACTGAAGACCAGATATGAACGAATGTTACAAGGGGACACGAGGCTAGATGAAATAACATTTGTAAGAATACGTGAATAAAGAATTAGGAGTGGATCCATCAAGGAGGGACGTATGAGAGAAAGAGAACTACGTGTGTATAATCAGCATCTACACCTTAAGACACTTGCTGCGTCACGCGGAGCAATAAATGGGTATCTAGTGTGCTATGATGTCGATTCTTAAATTAGCAATCCTACCCCCCCCCCACCCCCCCCCCCCCCCAAAAAAAAAATATACAATCACAAAATGAGCGGTGCTGTTAGAGAGACTTCATCGGCATTAGGAAACATGGGGAATAAAATACTACATAAAAGACACATAATCGCAAGGATTTAAAAAAAAAAAAAGCGAAGTCAACTTCCTGTAGAAAACAACAACACGCGCTTAAACACAGAGGTTGCTGTCCTCACACGTAGACGGCATGGATAAACGTTCCGTACTAAAGATTGGCCGCGATGGATCTCCAACACTTAGTTTCACCATGATTGCTCACTTACCCAGTTAGATTTTCGCTGATCTCTTGTGCAATGGCAGACTACAAAAAGTAAAATTTGCCTAGAAAAAGCGCAACAGCCAAAAAATGCTAAAGTTGATTCTGCGACGTCCTGTAAAGGATATGCAGCTAACTTTAACTTTAACTTATTTGTATCCCTCTACTTGTATAGCTTTTACACATAGGCGCAATGACACCAAGAAAATATGAGGAGGGCCTCTGGTGACCGGTGACCACTCCTCAACACTAGTGGCCTTTACAACATTCAAAGGCGAAATTGACAAGGTGGGAAATGCAGTCTCAGGCCTCCCCCTTAAAAACACAACAACAACAACAACAAAGCAACAACAAAACAATACTATTAATAATTTTGTCAGGAGGCTAAGACAGAACTATGCATACACATTCTCGTTAAAAGGTCAATATTTATATATATAATAGTATTTCAAGTATATTATTATTATATTGTGTGTCTTATATAGGTCTAAACATATTTGTCAAAGGGGGGGGGGGGGGGGAGGGGCGCTTTAAGACCCCTTAGCCCCTAGTTCCAACATATGTTTCCTCCTGTATTTCATTTATACCAGCAGGTTGTCTTTTAATCCTTTCTGTACCAAGCAGTTTACTATTGTATATCATGTATAGATAGATATCAAAGCAAACGAAAAGCCGAACCAGACAGCTTTGAATTATCACAAACACGAACTACAGATGAACGTTGCGGCTTAAAAGCCTTCATCAGCGAAAAACATACATATACAATGCGACAAACACGAATAAGAATTTAAAGTCATTGAACTAAAGTGACTCCGCTGAATCTCTGAATCTCACTCGAAAAAAAAAAATACATTGCCAGGAAATACTGTGAGCGGCAAGGGCAATAAAAACAACAATAATGTACTCTACCCTTATCGCATACTACTTGTGTGGCTCTCCTCTGTCAGTGACATTTTCTATCTATATATATAAAAATCAATGTTTGTGTGTTTGTTTGGTCTCTATAGACTCGGAAACTACTGAACCGATTTAGCTGAAATTTTCAGGATATGTTTGTTGTGATACCGGATTTTGAACCGACGTGGTTTGAAATTCAACCTGTCACTGTTAGAGATAGGTGACCACAATTTATGCCAAAATATACGCAACTAATATTTATAACTTTAGTTATTTCTAATTATAGCCACGTTAGTAATTGCGCATGCGCCGTATTTACGATTCGCCGGCGAGTTACGTGCAGCCAACGCCTTCTCTAATACTAATACATAGAGTAGGTCGTGGTACAGCAAACAAGACTATCTCTATATTTGCCACAATAACCATATTAAACACGATTTCTATTTTTCTGGTTTTTTTTTCAAACAACCTTCGATGGGGGGGGGGGGGGGGGGGGGGGCAATCGAGGACTATCTCGACGTCGGCGCAGACATTGACTGCGTCATTAACTTCATTAGTCAGGTGCGATTTCCATTGTCTTTCTTTTCTAAAAACCTTTGATGAGGGAGAGGGTACTAGGTGGATTTAGTTGTGGGGGGGGGGGGTGAAGGGGGGGGGGGGGGGGAATCAAAGACTATCTCAAATTACGCCACAGCAACGCGTGGCCGGGTACAGCTAGTTGATTCATAAAAACCAAATCAAATCAGAATTATGTAAACAGAAAGACATGGTAGTGAACCTTCGTTTTCCCTGACAAAACAAGTGGTTGCTTTTGAGAGTTGTTGAATGTGTTCGTCAGTTGTAAAAGGATTCGCTTATTTGCTTCATGCTGTTCAATTGTTACTGTGTTATATCGGAATTGCTAACTTCCTTCTCTCTGTCTTAGTAATTTAAAAAAAAAAATATAATTATGACCTATTCATGACCTTCGTCGAAGAAAAACTTCTTGTAATAGGATGAGTTGGCTTTTTCTGTGCCACGCATCTCACTATATGTGATTGGATATTATTTATGTGTACAAACAATATGTGACCTTATGTTTGTTTTTTAACATCTCATGTTTAATCAAGGCGTGTTTAAAACAGCTAGTGTACATATTTGTCTACTACAAGGAATGTGAATTTGGCCCCTGAGGAAGTAGAATACCCTTGAGTTTAGATTAGTTATGTCATTCTTGTCTCTTTCGGAAGTTAGCTAAGGTCAACTGAGACTAAACGTGTTTGACTAGTCGATGGGTCTGAAAGAACTGATGTGGTGAAAATAATTAATTGTGTTTATTCTTCTGTAAACAACTATCTTTTGTATTCCTAGCTGCTCCTGGGTCTGAATTTCGGACCATTTTTCCCTCAGTGAAATAGTATCGATTTTTGTGTGTGTCATCTCACGAAAAATTTACATTTGAATCAGTCATTCTTCGTGTTATCCCGTTGGGATTAGAGGGAGAAGATGAAAGAACTGTGATGTTTTGTTTCATAGTATTATTAATAATGCAGCGCGGTCAGAAATTCAAAGGCGTGTAATGTCTTATAAGGCACTGTTGACTGATTGACTTTTTTCTCCCAACTGCTACTAGACAAACATTCGACACTCGGTCGCTCACAGCTGCATTAACTGGACAAATCCCAGGAAGTCATATTTCGGGCATTTGCCATGGTTTTAGTGGTTACATGTTTTCATTGTAAATAATGCAGTCTTGCATTGCATCAGCAAGCAGAGGTCTGCTATGTCAACATGTATATATATCTAAAGCTAAGCTCAAATGGATATCAGGTAATGATCTGGGAAGTAAAGGCAGCCGGTTTAATATTTACCACAATGAGTACAATGTGTAACTTCGGCCACGGTTTTGATAGGGGGGCGGAGGAGGGGGGAGGGGAGGAACCACTGCCCCTTAAAAAAAAAAACGAACAAGAATTTACAGTATTGAACTGATGTTAAAAATATATATATATATTGCCAGGAAATACTGCGAGCGACAAGGGTCATAAAAACAACAGTAATGTACTATACCCTTATTGCATACTACTTGTGTGGTTCTCCTCTGTCAATGAAATTTTCTACGATTTATAAAAACCAAATCAAATCAGAATTATGTAAACAGAAAGACATGGTAGTGAACCTTCGTTTGCTCTGACAAAACAAGTGGTTGATTTTGAGAGTTGTAGAATATGTTACGTCAGTTGTAAAAGGATTCACTTATTTGCTTCATGCTGTTCAATTGTTACTGTATTATGCACTTGTCAAGATATAGAGGAATATGCCAGGCAATACATTCTACAATCTATTGATTGTGTTTTCTTTCTTAGATATTTTTGCCTTAAATGGTTATATCGGAATTGCTAACTTCCTTCTTTCGGTCTGAGTAATTAAAAATATAAAATCTAATTATGACCTATGCATGACCTTCTTCGAAAGAAAACTTCTTGTAATAGGATGAGTTGGCTTTTTCTGTGCCAACGCATCTCACTATATGTGATTGGATATTATTTATGTGTACAAACAATATGTGACCTAGGTTTGTTTTTTAACATCTCATGTTTAATCAAGGCGTGTTTAAAACAGCTAGTCTACATATTTGTCTACTACAAGGAATGTGAATTTGGCCCCTGAGGAAGTAGAATACCCTTGAGTTTAGATTAGTTATGTCATTCTTGTCTCTTTCGGAAGTTAGCTAAGGTCAACTGAGACTAGTGTTTGACTAGTCGATTGGTCTGAGAGAACTGATGTGGTGAAAATAAGTAATTGTGTTTATTCTTCTGTAAACAACTATCTTTTGTTCTGCTTGTTGCTCCTAGGTCAAAATTTCGGACCATTTTTCCCTCATTGAAATAGTACCAATTTTTGTGTGTCATCTCACAAAAAAATTTACATTTGCATCAGTCATTCTTCGTGTTATCCCGTTGGGATTAAAGGGAGAAGATGAAAGAACTGTGATGTTTTGTTTCATAGTATTATAAATAAGGCAGCATTTATTTTGTGGGTGCGGTCAGAAATTCAAAGACGTGTGATGTCATATAAGGCACTGTTGACTGATTGACTTTTTTTCTCCCAACGGCTACTAGACAAACATTCGACACTCGGTCGCTCACAGCTGCATTAACTGGACAAATCCCAGGAAGTCATATTTAGGACATTTGCCATGATTTTAGTGGTTACATGTTATCATTGTTAATTATGCAGCCTTTTATTGTACCAGCAAGTAGATGTCTACTTTGTCATCATGAAAAAATATCTATAGCTAAGCTCAAATGGATATCAGGTAATTACCTGGGAAGTTAAGGAAGCCGGTTTAATATTTACCACACTGATTACAATGTGTAACTTCGGAAAACATTTTTGAGGGGCGGAGGAGGGGGAAGTAACCACTGCCCTTAAAAAACATTTTCTTAAAAGATGACTAATCGGGGTTTGCTGAAATGGAACGAGTTGGGCCAAAAGGCCTAGATAGCTTAGCCTAGCTGTAAACCAAAAACCAAAAAATAGCGACTGAATTACTGAAGCTCAATAGCACCAGGACCGCAAAATGAGCGATACACGCCCGGTGACACAAAGTGCCACCATTCGGATGACAATCGCCTGGGCGCAAATCACAGATATCCCGTTCAATCAGAAGGTTATATTTAGGGCCCGCGGTTATAGCTAGGGTAAGGCTTTGAAAAAAAAATTGCGCCCCATTTGGGTGTCAATAACCAGAACCTTGACGGTTATTGATAAATACAGAAGACACAAAGTGCCACCATGATCAGAAAACCCAGCAATCCTTAGGTTATTTAGGGACAGTGTGCCAAGTGGGATTTTAAAAACAACAAAAATTGGATCCCATTTAGGCATGGTTTAATGTTTTAACCAAAACGTTGCTTGTCCACGGTGCTTTTAGAAGAAGAAAGAAACAATTTCATCGAGTGCCAATTTTTTTCTTGCACAGTATGCCAAAAGTGCGAATGCCAAAAGTGCGAATGCCAAAAGTGCGAATGCCAAAAGTGCGCATGCCAAAAGTGCGAATAACTAATAATGGTCCTTCACTTTACTTTTCTTTTAAGAAGTAGAAGACTTAACTTTATGTGAATGTAAAGTGGTGGTGGTGCTTTGCAGAAAAAAAAAACATCA
Source organism: Candidula unifasciata (assembly GCA_905116865.2). NCBI lineage: Eukaryota > Metazoa > Mollusca > Gastropoda > Stylommatophora > Geomitridae > Candidula > Candidula unifasciata. The sequence goes on from CAJHNH020003957.1 coordinate 69,612, forward strand.
CTTTCAACCAGCATCCCCGAAGGGGGGAGCTTTAGGTTATAATTGTGACAAGGTTATGAGGGGTCGTATACAATAAATTAGCACTGCACGCTACCAAGAATCCTGAAAAGGACTCCTGCAGTGTTTATGCGAAAAAAGAAGGCAGCCTGAAAAACAGTTCCGAATAGCGACGAAGTCGTCACCTGCGAGCGGATTTGTGAGGCGGTCGGCGATGATGATGTAAACTTGTAAACATACTTTTTAAAAATTGTTGATGGTTATGTGATGAATAAACTCCCTTAGCTGTTTGGTGACAATGTTACAGTTGCCAGTGTGAAACGGGCTACCAGGGAGACGGGGATGAGTGCAAGGAGGTCGACCCTTGTGATACTGAAGACAAAGGTGGCTGCCATCAACAGGTGAGTAAATACATCTAAGACTTAGTTCTAGCCTTACCTGTGTCCTGTTAGTGCAACTGTTGTTATGTGTGCAGCAACATTCAATAGAGGTCTATCCATAGTATACCTAGGGCTTTTCCTCCCTGCTGGTACGCAAGGGTAGGAAGTATTGCTAATTGATTAACTCTTTCAGTTCCAGTTGATCTCACGTCTGAAACAACAATCATAGAAAGCATCAGTGTGTGACACTCAGAGACACAGCACACACTGGGCTGCTTAGTAAAATATTTAGCCAGATTCTTTAGCGCGCACAGACCAACCATAAAAGATTTAATAACACGTTCTGTGTTGTAGTATTACACGTAGATGATTGCTAATAACATACCAATCGTTATTAGGGACTGAAAGTGTTAAGTACCTTTGAGCCGCCCTGGTGGGGCGGCTAGACGCTCGTCTGCGGATTCAAAGGTCATGTGTTCAGGTCCTGACTGAGCCGTACAAAAAAAAAAAGATACCTTAAGTCGACCCAGCCTTAAATAGTTACTAAGTAAATTCCTGGAAAGGAAAGGCGGCTGGCAGATTGGTCTATAAAATATACGTAAATTTAGGTCTAGCCCTATATGCAAAATACACCTGAAGGCGAGAAAATGGGTCCTTTTACTGTAATAGAGACTTTTTGGCGAGTACCGTAAGCTTTCAAGACAGTTTTTAGTGAGTACTCGCACCTTTTTCTAAGGGAAAAGAGCCCTGACTATACCATATAGCAGGGGTACCAAGGTTGAGATAGTGACAAATGTTGGAAACAAACCAGAAGCCATTTCTTTTTGAATATTTTACATAATCAGGTAACCCATATTTGTGTATTTCTGCCTGGTTTTAGAAGGCTTAGTGACCCTGTCAGAGTTCTGTCCATTATTTCATATCTGGGTCTCAGTTTGGTCCTGTTTTGCCGCTCCCTTTGCTCTGGTTGTGATAACTGTTTGTGTTTGTTATTTCTGTCCTGGTGAAGGTCCTTTGTGTTCATTGTCTGAGATTTCTGTTATGGGGGTCCTAAGACAGCAGGCTCCTGTTCTGATGATATTGTATAAGAAACTTTACGCAGTTGTTATCCCTTTCAGGCCACCTGCACTAAAGTGGGTCCAGGCGCGAAACTTTGCAAGTGCAACTATGGCTGGACCGGAGACGGCTTCTACTGTGCTCCGAAGACCGCATGCAGTGATCATACTGACTGTGACGTCAACGCCAACTGCTACAACACTGAACCAGGACAAGTAAGCTTCTCGCAAACCCTTTTTACAAGCTTTTTTGTGTTCACGTTTTGTTTGCATGTTTTTCTGGTATAATTTATGATTTCGATTCTTTTCTGAGTTGTAAAGTTCACGAGTTAGTTATGTTTCGCTTGTGGTAAATGGTGGTGAATTGGTAAAAGCTGTTTTTTTCCCCTTACCCTCATAGGTCGTGAGTTATGTTTTAGACCGCGCAGTAAGGTTAGTGCATGGAAAAAAATTCAGAGATCCGTTGGAATGGTGGCTTGAGCTATGCAGTTTTGTGTATTGTGTGGCTCGCTTGGCAGGCTTCCCACTGCAGAGCAAGACTGAGCCCATAGAATGAAGCCTAGAACAATAAAGTCGATCTTCTTGGATTTAAAAATATGAACAAGCTGCCCGGCTCTCTAGCGTAGTTGGCTAAACCGGATTGCGCGGAGACCGGGTGACCAACTTCTTGTGGTCCGGGTTCAATCCCAGGGGTAGGCAGGAAAGCCACATTTTCTCCTAGATCTACGGTATTTACAATGGAATCAAGGCCGAAAGGTTGCGATATTCATAATATCGGGCCTAAGGGTTAACAACTCATGGCTTCTGGATACTAAAACAAACAAACAATTAACAAGCTAACTAATGGCCATAAACTGAGCACCCAGCACCGTCTTATACTCGACCTTTCCAAACATGAATCTTTCACACAGCAATTGTTGGTTTTTTCCTAGAAAGCTTGTTATGGTAAAAAAGTATGAAACACCATGCGAGTAATCAGTAAAAATACAAATGTGATTACTATGCTTGTGAATATGTGGATAATACGTTTATATTAAAAAGGGAAAGGAGTTACTATTGTCGAACTAATACGACGGCTAAAATGGCTTAGGAAAAAAGTAGTGTTGAACTAGGCGAAGTAAGTGAAACACAGACAATTGGTTGACGTTTCGGCTAAAGTATTTTTGAGCGAGCAAAACAGCAGGAAAAAAAAAAAAAAACACACAAATACCGTAACCCTGTAAAAAACTAACCCCAAGGACCGCCTTATGCTAGAGGTGCGGCCGTTGATTTAGATGTTTAAGAGTTAACGTTTTACGTTTTACTATGTGTTTGTTGTGTAGTCATTGATAACGTTGTTGTAGTTAGTTAGGTTCGTATCCTTTACGGGACTTTGAAGAATCAATCACAGCATTTTGCAGTTTTGTTGTTGTTGACCTGTTTGTGATTTTACAAGGCAATATTATGTTCAGTAGTTTGCCATTGCTTTCTAAACAGTCGACGCTCCATATCAGTTACGAAACAACGCAAAGCATTCTTCTTCAAAATCGATTACAGCTGGAATTGAACTCACTATCTTATAATTATGAAGCGCCATCACAATGTCATATCCATGAACGCCAACCATTGATTTATAGAACAAGCGTCATTCGACATCAGCTGATTTCTCCTTCTTCTGCCTTTTTAAACTCAATGGAGCATAGGTGGGGGGCGCTGCTGCGTGGTCTCGATGCATGGCGTCCGCCTCAAGTGCTGGTGGTTCCAGATTTAGGCCCCGGAGAAGGCTGGGATTTTTCACGTGGACTTCTAGTAATTTCCTCTGGTCTCTGGGTATAAGACTGGACGCCCGTGTGTATGCTTATACACATAATAAATCCCTTGGCAGTTGAAAATCGAAAACAGTAGCCTTACGGCTGTCCGGTCATAATGTGGACTTAAAAATCTACCCAAAGTATTTTTGGATCGCCGCCGTTGTTATGGAGTTCGTGCACTGCGCTGAAAATCTTTGGACTTAGTCTTGAGTTAGAAGTAGTGCGGATAACTTATGGGTAACTATCATTGTGCCATGATGTTGATTCGTTACACAAACTATAAACAGAGCTATCACTTACAACTCTCCCCAGTGTCTAACCCCCCCCCCCCCCCACACACACACACACACAGAAAACTTTCCAAAGCTAACTATCATCCTGCCTGCACAGTTAACTTGAGTAACGGAAACTTGTCAAAATATCAATTTGCACCTGTTAAATAGATGAGAGTTTCACTCTCAGATGGGCATCTTCAGCATTTTTAGTCTCCCGTAAGTTGTGGATTTTTTATTGTGTGCTTGATAGGCTATCAATGCAACCATCACGCATCGCTGCATGTGTAAACTGATTCCCAGACAATCCTCAGGTATATCAGTTAGTGTATATTCATTTTGTTTAAGTAAACACATATTTTTTGTTTAACAATGATCAATGAAAAAGCTCTTTGTAAGAAAATAGCAGCACCTCTGAAATTGTAAATGATAAAATCATAATAGCATGGGAAATGTAAGGTCACAGGCACAAATTCATGTTGATCCGTACAGGAATTTTCGAGAAATTTTTAAAGTCAAGGGCACGACTAGCAATAACAGCTGGCATCCGCTTCATATTTTCTTGCCGTCTTTTGTCTTTTCCTATCCATTTATTTGTTTGGATGCGAAACTGCCTCGCGCCGTTTCCTCGAGATCAATTATTGGGGTTTCGAGTTACTACAGAGTACACTAATAATGTATTCTATGTGTGACATGGGTCATAGCGAGATAGCCTTTTTAATACTTTTAAACCAGATTTACATATAATGGCTTTAACGCCAACAATCCCGCTCTTTCTTTATTTTGCTCTGCAATCGTAGCGTTGTTTGCAAAAAATGATAATATCTTCACCAAAAAATTCGGTTAATTATGTTACATCCGGTAAATCTCTTGGCCATCTTTCCATAGGATCCTTCAGTTCGCCTAAATTTCTGCACCAAGACATTTAAGACTCATTGCTGGCACGTGCTGTGTCTCATGTCGCTATGCGATCCGCAATCAGATAAGGAAAATAAACTTTGCGTGTTGGATTACACGTTCAGCATCGACGCTTCAGAAACTGATCTAAAACATTCGTGTTTCTGATTTCGCGAGAATAGCGGTACGTTACCGGAACTGATATTAAAAAGTAACTTGAGTAGATACAAGCAGAAGTGGATGTTTCAAATTTTGTATCCTTAGTTTTCTGGAAAAAAAAAAAAAAAAATAAACGACCCGAAAGTTTAACTAACAAACACACACACACACACACACACACACACACACACACACACACACACACACACACACACATATATATATATATATATATATATATATATATATATATATATATATATATATATATATATATATATATATATATATTTAGGCGTTGCAAGTTCGACTCGTAATTCCAACGTACTGCGATCGAAACCCAATGTTGGCTGCGTGGGATTTTTTTATCGTGGTGGTACCAAGATGTATGTCCAGGGGAAGTAGAGACGACCGGCGTAATGCTGACCGCATTACCCACCTACTGTTGAATGGTCTGTAAAATATGGGTGCTCTTTTCATATGCCTGATGCACCCTTAATGCGTGAAAATTGATCTTTACTTTACTATATATATATATATATATATATATATATATATATATATATATATATATATATATATATATATATATATATATATATAAGTTAGTGTAAATTTCGTGAGAACCGATCTACCACTGATATGATATTTTCATTACGACAGTTGCAGGAAAAATGCCGCTAACAAAATCAACCACTGTGTGTTGCTTTTATTGATCTTACAAAGGCATTGGATTTGATTAGTCCAAAAGGTCTGTTCAACGCACTGAGAATTGTTTTAGTCGTTCCACGCAGATATGAAAGGTACAATCAACTTTGATGGTGTAACATCAGTGGAGTAGATACAAGCAGAAGTGGATGTTTCAAATTTTGTATCCTTAGTTTCTGGAAAAAAATAAAATAAACGACCCGAAAGTTTAACTAACAAACACACACACACACACACACACACACACACACACACATATATATATATATATATATATATATATATATATATATATATATATATATATATATATATATATATTTAGGCGTTGCGAGTTCGACTCGTAATTCCAACGTACTGCGATCGAAACCCAATGTTGGCTGCGTGGATTTTTATCGTGGTGGTACCAAGATGTATGTCCAGGGGAAGTAGAGACGACCGGCGTAATGCTGACCGCATTACCCACCTACTGTTGAATGGTCTGTAAAATATGGGTGCTCTTTTCATATGCCTGATGCACCTTAATGCGTGAAAATTGATCTTTACTTTACTATATATATATATATATATATATATATATATATATATATATATATATATATATATATATATATATATAAGTTAGTGTAAATTTCGTGAGAACCGATCTACCACTGATATGATATTTTCATTACGACAGTTGCAGGAAAAATGCCGCTAACAAAATCAACCACTGTGTGTTGCTTTTATTGATCTTACAAAGGCATTTGATTTGATTAGTCCAAAAGGTCTGTTCAACGCACTGAGAATTGTTTAGTCGTTCCACGCAGATATGAAAGGTACAATCAACTTTGATGGTGTAACATCAGTGGAGTTTGTAATCAAAAATGGAGTGAAGCAGGGGTGTGTACTTGCTCCTACCCTCTTTGGAATATACTTTCACTTCTTTTGACACATGCCTTTCGAGATCAGGAGGGTGGTATTTTCATTCATTCTCGATCTGACGGCAGCCTTTTTAATGATCGCAGGCTGAAGGCCAAAACCAGGATAAGAAAGGTACTTATCAGAGAGCTGCTGTTTGCAGATGATGCCGCAATAACCACCCACTCAGAGGAGCAGCTGCAATGTTTACTATCTGCCTTTGCTGATGCCTGCTGTGAATTTGGAGGAACAGAAAAAGACAAAGGTTATGGTGCAAGGTGTTAATGTCAGAATTACAGTCTACATTGACGGTGAAGACCTTGAGACAGTAGACCATTTTACCTATCTGGGTTCCACAGTGAATAGTAAACTATCGCTGGACCAAGAAATCAACATCAGGATAGGTGAGGCAGCAACAACAATGAGCAGATTGATAAAAAAAGTTTGGGAGAACAGAAAGCTCACAATTAAAACAAAAACCCTTGTCTATCAGGCTTGTGTTTTCAGCATTCTGCATTATGGCAGTGAAACGTGGTCAACCTATTTGCGCCATATAGCTTTCACATGAGATGCCTAAGAAGATACTTGGCATTAAGTGACAGGACAAAATCACAAACACTGAAGTACTGGAAAGAGCAGGTACTACAACCGTCTTTTCCATGCTCAGTCTATGAAGGTTCAGGTGGCTGAGTCACACCTGGAGAATGGAGGATGGCAGAGTCCATAAGGACATCCTTTATTGGTAAATTAAATACTAGAAGAAGATGTCGACGCCGACCTCTACTACAGTACAAAGAAGTGTGCCAACGGGGCAAGAATTATACAGGTAGTGAGGTGGACTCATGGTAACAAAATGCCATGGACCGTGTTGTGTGAGAAAAGGGCATATGAGGAAGGGAATGAGATTGAAGGAAGAAATAATTACAGAAAGGATGAGAGATGAGCGTCTGAAAGAAACGGATTAAACACAAATGTTGACAACAATGGTCCTGATATCGCATGCTATAACTGTGGAACATTTTTCTTGACACGGGCGGGTCTTGCTAGTCATACTCGCCATCGCCATGGGCTGTGAGTCTCATGCCTCCCCATAGCGCACTATAACACTATCGTCTGGAAAGACGGAAAAGTGCTAATCAATCAAGTTGCAAAAAGAAAGCTCATTCTCATTTCTTCATTTACCTGTTGCCGAAGACCCCTGTCATTTGCCGCTCTAACAAGTCGTAAATACTAGGCAGTAAAGTATTGCATCTTACATGTTTAATTTTGTAACAGCTATTCCTGACCCGTTTTTCCAATTTCTATATGCATGCGTCCTTTTCGTTTGATATAGACCTCGATCAAATCTTTCAGTTTTTTTTAAGTATCCAGAAACCATGAGTTGTAAACCCTTTGGCTCCGTACTATGGATATCGCATACCTTCGTCCTTGATTCCATTAAAGGTACCGTTAATCTGGGTGAAATGTGTCTTTTCTGCCTACTCCCGGGAGTGAGCCCGGACCACAAGGAGTTCATCACCCGGCCGCTGCGAAAGTCAGGTTTTACTACGCTAGAGAGCCGGGCATATTTTTCAGCTATAAGTATGGGCGTTATTGAACCCCCACCCCCAGAATGTTTTCTTAATCTGCAATAAAATGCCTATAGACATATACCTGTTTATGAAAACACACAATGTCCTTGGCTTTTTTTTTTTTTTGAACAGTATAATAAATATTTCATTTATAATAAAACTAAAAAAATTCTATACCTCAGTGGTACGCAATCTTCAGAATACCGCGATCTTATCATCTAGTTCCTCGTCTTGCGATGACCATTAACCATAAAATTACTTTCGTTGCCACTTCACAACTTCAGTAAATTCGTGTATTCCGATTGTCTTAGGCGACCCCTGTGAAATGGTCTTTGACCCTGAAGAGGTCGCGACTCACCGATTGAGAACCGCTGCTGTAACGGATTATTACAAATACAAATACATTTGGTTTAAAAATCATTGCTCGACGTAAATTTGAAGCCTCCCCCTGTCCCCACGGAAGCCTCCACCACACAGTGATGACCACTGGTCTAAACCAACGCAAGGCGGTCTGCTGACAGATCGTCTGCAGCTACAATCGAACTCAGCAACTTGGCATTACGAAGCACGTTCGCAATGTCCGAGCCATAGACGCTGACATTTTCATTAAACTTGTTCCAAGTCGAAGCCGTAGTGGTAAAAAAAAAAAAAAAAAAAAAAAAAAAAAAAATCCGGCTTCTCCTAATTACCACAACACAGTTTGTGTTATTAAATAGTGTATGTGCACTAAAGCAATCTGGCTAAATATTTTACTAAGCATCCCAGTGTATGTTGTGTCTCTGAGTGTCACACATTGATGCTTTCTATGGTTATTGTGCCGTATTGGGTTTCAGACGTGAGATCATCTGGGACTGAAATAGTTAATCAATTATCAGTACTTTCTATCGTTGCGTACTAGCAGGGAGGAAAAGCCCTAGGTATAGTGTTGCTGAGCCTGGGGGTAACAATCGACTTCATAACACTCGATGTATTTCTAAAAGGGATAATTCATCATCTTTAGAAGCCAGCGAGGAGTTTCCAATTGTGCCAGTGGCAGAATGATTAAAAAACTGTCTTGCCTTTTCTTTAAGTGTAGAGTTCCGACCAAATTCGCTAGTCACTCCCAGCTGTACCATTCTCTTCAGAGCATAATGATCTATGCTTGACTCCACATTGTTCACTTGCTTGCAGTTTATCCTGACCACAACAAGCTTGTCATAGAGTTCTGGGGGTTGAAACCTGACCAGTCTAGACGTGTTATCTTTCTATCACTATGCTATTGCAGCCTAAACACCAGTTGTAGCGAAAACAGATCCCCGCCTCGAGAGGGGTGAATCATAGGTTACCTCATGACAAGAAGAATTTATAAATAAACAATAGCAACAAACAGACATGACAACAAACATCCAGATTTTAATCTTATCATAAATAGCAAATTAGGCCGCAGATGGAAAATACAAAGTGAAAGAGCAGAAACAAAAGAGGAAGGAAAAGAAGACGACGGAGTAAGGGGATGAGGAGAAGAGAAAAAAAATAGGAAGACCAGAGGAAGGAGCTGAAGAGAATGAGGATAAGAAAGAAAAGGGGAAGGATAAGTCTATCCTGGATCGAAGTTCATACTGTTATATAAGTGGGCCTAGTGCACTAACCACTGAACACAACCGTTGCTTAGCTAAATATATATATATATACACACCCGCACACACACATACACACACAAACACACACTATATGTATATATACATATATAAACACACATATACACACACAAGAACCACGTCCATTGACAAATCAAATGACATTATAACACTGGTAAACAAAAGCGACAGAATAAATCTTACAATTCTGTGATAGCCACGGGGTTCAACTTGAAAACATTTAGATGTTTAATCAACTTATGGCATTGTAATTTATATATTTTATTGGAAAGGATTTATTTTGTGTACTTCATTATATGTTTGTATTAGCGTCTGTGGCTTAGGTGTGGCGAACGCGCTTCATAATGCCTGATATACAATAAAAGGTTCTCCCTCTGTTTGTTTATGAGAATTACGTTTAACACAATGGAAACGACTAATCACAATCTCTTTCTCAAACGTTTGTTGTATTTTAGACACAACATTACGGTCTGATAGGTTTCCAATTGTTGTTGTGTTTGTTATTCAATCTATGCTTGGTTAATATAAATATATGTAAACTATAGCGCAATTGCAATGGTTTGACATTTTTTTTTTTTTTACGTATCCAGAAACCATGAGTTGTAAACCCTTTGGCTCGGAGCACGGTAGCTAAAGCTTTCGATTTTTTTGTCTAGTGTGTCCTTCTATCTCTCTGCTTCTCTCTATGCGTAGTGTCTGTTTGTTTACACACACACACACACACACACACACACACACACACACACACACACATATATATATATATATATATATGTGTGTGTGTGTGTGTCTATATATATATATATATATATATATATATATATATATATATATATATATATACATATATATATATATGCACGAAGTGCCACCATTCGGATGAGGATCACCTGTGGTGAGGTCCCGGAAACCCGTTCAACCATTAAGTTATATTTGGGCCCCAGGCAACAGCCAGGGTGGGGCTTCAAAATAACGAAACAATTGTATTATAAATAAGGATGCTTTTCACACAGAAATTTATAAAGCGTTTTTTTTTTTTGTTCAAAGCAGAATACAAATTATGAATAACAAGTGACGACCAGATTATGCCAGTACTGGAAAACGCATATATTCTTGTCGACTTTAATGCATTGTGTTTAGTGTCTAGTTTTGAGAAGGCATAAGAACTTACGAAAGTATCTCTTTAAAAAAAAAAAGTAAACAGGTACTTAACTAACACAACCTTAGAAGTTAAAAAAACATAGCACAGAATATAAAGGAAAGAACCTCCCCAAAAAAAAATGCACGCACGCACGCACGCATGCACACACACGGACACACAGACACACACACTCACGAATGCACACACACGGACACACAGACACACACACACAACCCTATTTTCATAGTCCTGAGTTTCGTCACGATCAGTCGCCAAAATGTCAGTTTAAAACACAGAACTGGTCTCGTCAGCCACTATACGCTGCAAGATTTACCAAGGAGGGGGATCCGAGCACTTAATGGACTGAATGGTTCCATGTGCAGTGAGGATAATCTGTCGACTAACTAACTAATTAACTAAATAGTGATGGATTTAGACACAAACTAACTAAATGCAAAAGGTAAAAAGGTAAAGTCGGGAGATGTGAACCAGCGTCATTACACACGGTAATAAAACCATAAGTGCTCTGCCACCAGTACGGACAGCTGATTAGAAACTGTCCGCCTGTGTCGCCGTCGGCACGCAACTCCGTAGCTACAGCGACGTTCCTCCATTCACCCCAGAGTGTTAACTCTGGTACCCATAAGCTAGAGGCTGGGTGAACCTTGGCAACCGTCCAGTTTCGAACATCGGCCGTGGGCTATAACGAGTCGAAGCTCGATTTGAAAACGAGTCTCCGATCGACTGTACTAGCGCTGCCCTTGTATAATAATAATAATAATACAAGTATATATAAGTATATATAATGATATTCAGCTAACTAAGCTTCAGTTTAGGGCCTCACAATCTGCAGGGACCGCAACAAATGGCTATTTTTTGCAAAAGCAGTTTTTTTTTTTTTTTTTTTTTTTTTTAATTTAAAATGATAGGAATCTCACTTAGTCAAGGAGGACCTGCTACATGATGATGATTTTGTGACGTAATTCTGTACTACAATACACTTGACGAATTACCGCGAAATATGTGCGGCAGTAATAATATGTTTAATTGTGAAATCTAATGTATTGTTTGTGTTCACACTTTTTAAATTTACATCGGGAAAACGTTGTTTTCGAACACGACTGTACAATGCTAACGAAACATACTCCTAAAGACACGACTCGGTATCGCTATCTTTGAACACAGACGGCACAAGCAAACACAAAGTAAGATGACATTTTCAGACCAGTAACGCATCATGCATGTAAAGCTGACATTGTATTCTTAAAGAGAAAAGGGCACTCGGTGGGTGTTGGGCACAATCTATAATCATCATCGTCATCGTTATCATCATCGTCATCATAATTATCATCATCGTCATCATCTTGATCATCATCGTCATCATCATCACCACTATCATCAACATTATCATCATCGTCGTCATTCTCTTGATCGTCATCATTATCATTATCATCGTCATCAGCGTCACTATCATCATTACTATTATCAACATTACCATCATCATCATCATCCTCGTAATCATCATCATCATTCTTTGTTGGCCGTGAGACATCACATAGGGCTCACATTCCATTCCTCCACTCCGCTCTATTGTTGCACACAGCTCTCTCGATTTCGGAAAAGGAGTTCAGTCGAGCGTTTTTAGCTTCTCGTAATAATGTTCTTCAGACTATTGACTCCCCCCCCCCCCCCTCGTTCTTCCCAATTTTTCCCATTGACGCCCAGCCACCCCTCCCCCTCACCCCTGGACAGTTTGTTTCCCATGTTAGTGCTTGTTTTGTAATTCTTTGCCAGTATATCTCCACCTTGTTTGTCTTATTGCAGTCGATACAGGTGTTCGTTCAGACATTTCTCTGATCTTCGCACTCTTTCTGAATTCCTCCCATTTTGTGTTCATGATTTTACCGAGTCGTTGATTTTTAAACACATGTAACTTTAGTTCCATATCTTTGGTAGTTCCCTAACTTTCGCTGGCAAATGTTAGAACTAAAATAACCTGAAAATTGAATATTCGTAGTTTGGTCTTAAAGCTGTATAACATAGAGCTCCATATTTTGATAAGGCTTTTAAAGACTTGTTGCTTTCCAAATGCATACCATAATCTACTTTGTTTTATTTCCATGTGTGTCAAAATTGCTACCTAAATGAGTAAATTGGTCCGTCACTTTTATTGGTTTGTTCCCTAGCATGACATCTACACGATCTGTTGTTTGAATCTTAAATATATTTGTTTTCTCATAACTTTTTTGTAGTCCTATCGTTGACGCTGTAGACGTCAAATCGTCTGTTTTTATTAGCATGCCTTTTTTTTTTTTTTTTTTTACTTAACAAAACAATATCATCTGTAAAATCCAGATTTTTCAGTTGCCTGATCTATACCCAGTATTGCCTTTGCTGTTTTTAATTACCAAATCAATGGCTACTCCAAACAACGAGGGAGATACAATGCAGTCTTGTTTCACAACAAGTTTCAACCAAAAACCAGACACATAGACCATTTTCAGTCCGAACTGCACATACTGAGCCATGGTATAAAAATTATGAAAATGCGTTTTATTTTTGCTGGTATGCCATAGCATTCCAAATTTTCCATAGTGAAGCTGTCAAACGCCTTCTTGAAATCAATACTATTCAGGATGAGAGGTTGTAGCTTCTCAATGAATGTCTCAAGGTAATTATTTCATTCAGATTTCTAGTTCGAAAACCAGCTTCTTTTTCGCTCATGTTTGTATCAGCTGCCTCTTTAACTATGTGGATGATTACTTTGAAAAAGGTTCTTGACAACAGATAATTAGGTAATTCCTCTCCAATTACTGCAGTTGTTAAAATCTCCTTTTTGGGGGGCTGACGAATTTTTACAATTATTTCTGTCTTCCATCGTTCTGGGACTGTTTTCTCTTCTCATATTTTATTAAATAGCTCTAGCACTTGATAAATAGCTCTAGTACTTTTACGTTACAGTCTTTGGCTATCTACTCTCCGCTGTGCTTTGAGTTTCAGTGTTCTATGCATAGGTTGTGATCACTTCCAACATCTGCTCTCCTGCATATGCGGACATCCATTAAAGAGGTGCTGAGTGTTATGATGATACAGAGGTGGTTAATCTGATTCTTGGTCACCCCATCAGTCCAAGTTATTTTATGAACTTCCTTGTTTGCAAAAATGGTATCTTCAATTACTAGGTTTTACAGCAAGCATAACTCTTTCTCCATTTTCACTCATTGTGTTGACTCCTTCCTTTTCCGAAGTTCTCTCTACATCCACATTGTCTTAGCCTACTTTAGCATTAGAATCTTCGGCTATCCTCCAAATAACGTTCCTAAATTATCGAGGCGGAAAATATACCCTAACAGGGCCTCAGTCACGTGTCAATTGCGCACTTCCGGCGTCTTAAATTGCGCACTTCCAGAGAGTTCCACCACCACCAAGAGTATCCCGCACGCCGCGCACGCGGCGTAGATTGGGGCTAAACTAGATGGCTGGGACTCACGAGCAGCAGCTACCGCATCACCTGCAATTACTTCTTTTTATTTGCGCGTGAGTCCTAGCCATCTAGTTAAGTTCCAATCCACGCCGCGTGAGCGGCGTTGGGGATACTCTCGACGGTGGCGGAAGTTGCCGGAAGTTCTCAGTTCGGCGGTGGCGTTATAGTCCCCGGAAGTGCGCAATTGACACGTGACTGAGGCCCTGTTAGGGTATATTTTCCACCTCAATAATTTAGGACTGTTATTCAGAGGATAGCCGAATCTTCCATAACTGCTAAGAAATCATGTTAAGGAATATTTTCAGTTTCAACCTACAGTTGTTCATAAAGCAACAACAGTTTTCAAATTGACTATTTGTGCATTTAGTTTTTTTAATTATAATTACATAAACCAGAAAAGTGATCGAGTAAGAAACGACGTGATCACAAGAACTGTTGGAACACCACATTTTGTCAAATTTATTGAGAAACAAAGAATGAAATGGTTTGGCCATCTAATGAGAATGAAATTAACGATGCCAGCAGCAAGAGCGTACAACATGAAAATCGAAACAACGGGAGGCAGGGGAAGAACGAGAAGAATATTGATTGAGGGAGTCACTGACAACCTGAGACTGCATAACATCACGGAATATCAAGCGACTAAGGGCGACCTAGCTCGGCTGCCGATGTCTGATGAACTGTGACGCCTAGCGGCATAAGCAGATATTGACAAAAGAAGAAAGACCCAGGAATGTACTCCCCCTATTTCAAGAAATACATGACTGTAACAGCATTATTGTGGCAAACAGCGTGCTGGGGCCCATACGACAACCACTCACAGCAAAACAAATGTGTATATTGTCGATAATATTAGCTGGCCCGTGCTTTAAGACCACATTGGCTCAACTGTTAGGCCTAATTGCTAGCAAATATATCTCAAATGTTAACACAAACACAATAGTCTTCATGTTTTTAGCAATTTTATTAGCTGGAGCGGCACCAGTTAGTTGTGAATTAATTCACAAAGAATGCAGATGTGGCTAAGACCCTTTTCAAGTGAACAGTGTGGCGGGAAATAGCTGAAGCAGTGGTTTTAAAGGTTTATTGAAATAACTTATCACAGACATCAGAAAGAGACAGTCATCATGTTTTGGTCATGTTATGAGAAGAAGGAAACTATAATATTTTGTGACCACTGGAAAGATCTGTGGAAAAATAGACAGATGAAGACAGCGTGAGAAAATTCTTGACATCTTTTGTTTCATAGTTGCAGATCGCAGATTGCGGAGAAGAATGATCGCCCACAACAGTCGGCAAGGCATTTGATGATAAGGGGTTTAAACATTTTGTTTTTAGTAGGCGCCGACTTGAATATATCTAAATGAGGAACATATGGCAGTCAGACCCCCCCCCCCCCTCTCCCCCTCCATTTTTTCTCCCGCTCCGGCTCTAAAATCTATAATGAGATACACATGTTATCCTATTAATTAGATTTTAAAGGTAGAGTACAAACTATTCACGAAAAAAAAAAACATTGCTTTTAGGATTTATTGTAAGCTTTAAACATTCTTTATGATTAAACTGGAAAAAAAAGAAATTTCTGTTACAGGTTATTCTTCTTCTCCTTCATCTCTTCCACCTTGTACCTCATCGAAGTGTCGGGGGGAGATGTAATGTTCGTTGATGAGCTCTGTCAAGATCACTATTACAAATGATGTTTATTTCTGTAAGGCTGTTCTTAATGCCATCACTCCATCTTTCCATTACAGCTTATTACAAGTACAAATAGGAGGCTGCGTGGTCTAAAGGCATAGTGTCCATCTCGAGTGCTAGAGGTTCCGGGTTCAATACCCGGTATGCCGGGCTCTCTAGCGTAGTTGGCTAAACCGGATTGCGCGGAGACCGGGTGACGAACTCCTTGTGGTCCGGGTTCAATCCCGGGGCTATGCAGGATAGCCACATTTTCTCCCAGATTTACGGTATTTACAATGGAATCAAGGCTGAAAGGTTGAAAGGTTTCGATATCCATAATACCGAGCCTAAGGGTTAACAACTCATGGCTTCTGGATACTATAACAAACAAACATACCCGGTAAGTGCTGGGATTTTTTCACGTGGACTTTGACTTCTAGTAATCGACCCTGGTCTCTGGGTAGTGAGATCCCGTGTGCATTGTTGCACACGTTAAAAATCCCGTGGCAGTTGGAAATCGAAAAGAATAACCTAACGGTGCTGTCTGGGCAAATTTGGAGTGAAAAATCTACCCAAAGTATCTCAGGATCCTCGCCGGTGTTACAGAACCTGTGCACTGTGCTGAACTTCTTCGGACTTAGACGAGTTAGAAGAAGAACGGAGCACTTATGGGTTATTACCCGTGTGCTATAATGTTGATCCGTTGTTCAAACTTCAAACATCAGTTTTAAAATTGCTTAATGCCTCCTTGAAACTTCTTTACGCCTCCTCAGAGCGCACAGCCACGGGCTGAAACCCACTGGATCAAAAGATCTAAGCCCAGGGGCTCTCAAACTTCATAATGCCACGACCCTTCAAAGCAGTTCTTGATATTATGACCACCCTTAAATACAGATAGATCCTCATCTTGTGGCCACCCCCAACCATACAGTTTTTTTCGTTGCTACTTCATCACTTCAGTTTATGTGTGTTTGCTGATGGTATTTGGTGAAAGGGTCGTTCGACCGACAAAAGGGTCCCAGCCCACAGGCTGCTAACCGCCACTAAAAACTAAGAGGAAAGACAAGGCTAGCGAGCTAAGACAAGGCCAGCGAGCTATAATCCGACAGCTACTCTTCACTGGCTGCTAAAGATGGCTACGGAGATCTTATGGGAACATCCTGAGTGAACTAAAGTCGATTATTAACTCAGCCGAACTCTTACTTTCAGCAGCGTAGAGAACTTTAAAAGAAAAATGCCTCCAAAGCGTCGTGATTAATATTTTATGAAGGTAAAATAAACTATTCGACCAGGTTTCCAACCTGGGGCGGTGCGTGAGGATGTTCGAAGAGAGGTGTATCTACAGTTGAAGGTCTAATTAATAATAGAACACAGGCATTGAATTCTAGAATAGGAAATCATTCTGACCAAAACGTATTTCCATAGCGTCTGCTCCCTTGTTGCAGAATCTGTTGTCTTCCCCCCCCCCCCCCCCCCCAAAAAAAAAAATTACATTTTGTAATTGGAGGCGGAAAAGAATGGAAGAGGGGGTGGGGGGGGGGGTGTGAGGGAAAAAAAGGGGTTGGGGTGGGATTGGCAGGGGGTCTTACCACAAACTCAAGGGGCGTGGGGGTCTTTTTATATACTCAAGGAGTGGAGGGGTATAGGGTCCTTTTATATACTCAAAGGAGGGGTGGGGTGGGGGGGGGGGGGGGAGTGGTCCTGTTATATACTCAAAAAAAGGGGGGGGGCGGAGGGGAAAGGGAATAGGGGTGGCGACATGAGAATGTTTGGAAACCACTGATGGCACATATACTGGCCTTCTGAATAATTTATTTTTTTCTTCTGTCCTTTGTAGATTTTTCGTTTTCCCTAATTGGTTCGGCCTTTGCGGCTACAATTTGTAACTAGATGATGCAGTCAGTTTCACAACCCTTCTTAAAACGTACTAAAAGACTCACTTACACTTCCTTTAGCGTATTGCATATATAGTGTTCGACCCATATTTTATGGTCCAATTGACACTCGGTAGGCATTGTGGTCATCATCACCGACCGCCTTTACTTCCCAGGATTTTACTTCATTTCAGTTTTGATGTGTTTTGTCACCGTATCTCTTTTCTCGCTCTCTCTCTTAGTTAAATAATAATAATGGAGGTCAAGGAGATATCAGGAATACTAGATAGAGGTTGGTGTATTTAGTTTTTGTTTTGTTTTTGTTTTTGATTATAATTTACAAATAATTGCAAGGTTGTCTTCCTCGTGGGGGTATTCTCTCTCCCCCCCCCCCCCCCGCACCCCTAATTGTTTTCCATCTAACCGGCTGGTAAACAACAACAGCAAACGTATCTTTTTATCTGAACAAATTATCTGTTTCTTCTTTTAAATTCTTACTAGTGTCAAAAGATCATTATCGTTTTCATATCTTAGCATTAACGACAAATGATACCATCACTTTCTCATATATTTAGCCTCATCATCATCATCATCATGTTTAAGCTTACAACAAATAATACCATCACTTTCTCATATATTTAGCCTCGTCATCATCATCATGTTTAAGCTTACAACAAATAATACCATCACTTTCTCATATATTTAGCCTCGTCATCATCATCATCATGTTTAAGCTTACAACAAATAATACCATCACTTTCTCATATATTTAGCCTCGTCATCATCATCATGTTTAAGCTTACAACAAATAATACCATCCCTCTTCCATACATTTAGCTTATTTCATCATCATCATCATCACCATAAAATCATTATCATGTTTTAGCTTTAACGACAAATGATACCATTTATTTTCCATACATTTATTTAGCCTACTTCGTTATCGTCGTCATCATCATCATCATCATCATCATTATCATCGTCATCATCATCATGTCTTAGCTTTACAACAAATGAAACTATCTATTTTCTACATATTTAGCTAACTCCATTATCATCTCGTCATCATCATCATCTCAACATCCACCACCGCCCCTGTTTTAGTCTACGTTTCAAGCAAGATAACAGCGTAATGTATTTTTTTTAATGTAAGAGATGTAAGAGGAAAAAAATTATCTAAGAGATATAACTCCAGAGAAATTTAACTTTTACTGAATTTTTGCAATAAATAAAAGAAATGTAGAATAACCTGACTGCCATAGTGACTGTTAAATTAAACATTGTAGCCATGATGGCAGCTGAACCTGTTTATTGGTCAAGGTTATAATGAGGCATCAAAATTGGTTATAAGGTAACATGTAGTCAAATGTGGGTGGGTTCTTTTGATCTGCCTATAATAAGTGCCCTATGTGAATTTATCTGGTTTAATCTCGTTCATTTCTTCTGCGATGCAATTTTTAGTTATTTTGAGCCCCCCACCCTGGCTTTTCTGCTTATCCTTTTACAGGACGTTGCAGAACCAACCCCAGCATTTTTTTTAACTGTTGTGGTTTTTCTTGGCAAATTTTACGTTCAGTAGTTTGTCATTCTGTGGCTAAGTCGATGCAAACGCTCAGTAATGCCGGGATGCCGATTTCGATCCCAACTGCGGGCTATGAGCCTTGCGTTGGTTTCGACAGTGATATCAAGAAAGCCGACCATCCAGTAAGCAATGGACAAACTAAGGGACGTATATTTGCCTAGAAAAACCACACAACAGCCAGGGGCTGTTGGGGTTGTTTCTGCAACGTCCTGTAAAAAATACGCAACTAACCAACCAGTTTGTCATTGCTTATGAACGGTCTTGTCTTGGTACCACTGTCGAAACCAACGCATGACAAACCGTCAACAGCTAGAATCAAACCCGGAACCATGGCAATACGAAGCGCGTCCTCAACGCCTAAGCCGCAGACATCCTAAATATAACCGGGCCTAAAACATGGCCAAACGGCTGAACGGGGTTTCTGGGACCTCTGCACGGATCATCCTCATCCGCATGGTAGCAATTTGTGTCACCGGGTGTTTATCGCTTGTGTGATGCACTGGTGGGGTACAACTTATATACATACATACATTCATCTGGTGCGTAAATTGTGTGATACTGCCTTCACAACCCCTGATCACCAACGCCAAATATGTGTACCTGTGCGTCTGTATGTGTGTCTGTATGTGTGTATGTATGTGTATGTAAGTGCACGCAATTACAGAAAATTAAATATCTAGACACATTTAAAACAACAGATAGAAGATTAATCAGAGACATAAAAAAAAAAAAAAAAAAAAAAAAGATTAGGCCTTGCAACAACTGCATTTTACAAGATTAAAAAAAAAAAAAAAAAAAAAACTTATGCACCAAATTTAAATTATTAGAGGCTATAAAAATAATACATCACATTACAAAAAGCCAAGTTTAATGTATGGTTATAAATGTGGGGTCATTGTTAAAAACGCTAATGCATCCCTTGAGGCCTCGATGCTTACGATTCCTTAAAATTCCACAGTTTGTAATCAAATCTCCCTGTGCGGTTTCAGGAGCTCCATGGCTTTTTGTGTTGGCGAGGGTGTGGGGGGAGGGGTGGGGGGGGGGGGGTTTTGATAAATCTAATGTCCATAATAAGCATATTGCTAAGGGCAACTAATCATTGGTTTCTTGAATTCAAATGTACTTGACCGACGGGTGCAGACATCGAAGCCTAGCTATAAAGAGAAATACGTCGTGTAAACCGCACTTTCGAAGGCAAGGACAAAAAAAAAAAAAAAACCCCAACAAAAAGGTAACTTGTTTGTTTAGAAAGAGGCTACTAGACGAAGGTATCGTTATAAACTCAAGAAAAGTGACACATGGTCAGAAGGAAAACTGATTGGCAGCTTTCCGTCTTGCAGACGTTTGAGTTATACTGTGCTATAAAGAGGCATGAGACTTACAGCCCTTGGCGAAGGCGAGTATGACTAGCAAGATCCGCCTGCGTTAAGAAAAGTTTTGGAGGAAGTTTCTCCTCTCAATAGCACAAATCCTGGGCAGTATTGCAGAATCAATCATGATCTCTCACTCGACCTGCCTCATGTACTTCAAAGGGAAATATTGGAACACAGAATTAAAGAGATGTGAAAACAATTAAGGCCGTAGAAACATTAGTCTTCGTCCTATTCGAGATTTCAACTTCATTGCAGTCGGGTCACCCCACACCTGCTCGTTTCTATGCCAGTAAAAATCAAATGAGATGTCCCTCACTGATCCATTTGAAAAACTGGTGAACAAACAATTGTCCCAGCACAATCCAGAAATATGCGGACACAGTAAATGCGTATTACAGTTGCTGACGACGCCAAAGCCGACAGACGCCACCAAAAATACAGTTGGTCGTTGATAGAAGTAGTCGGTTAACAATAAGATGTCTATACACATGTAAAATTGTTACATGAGGTATTTCTTCAGACCACACGCAACCCTACTACCGGCTATTTTGAATACCATGGCAAAACCGCTGCATAAAGGAAAGACATTTCACATGAAAAACACAGCGCACAGTGCTGCACCAAGCACTAAACTTAGTGACTCAGGCATCGAAACCGGTTAGAAATATTACATATAGTTTAAAAAAAAAAAAACAGACAGTGCTCTGATCGGCGCACATAGAAAGAAGATGACAGATAGAAAAACACACTAGACAACTTTGGAACATGTGGGTCAGTTGGAAAGGTGTCTACACAGAATGAGGGAGGAAGGAGTTAAACAATGAGATATAGAGGATGAAAGCCCTGAAACACTTAGTATAGCTTTCTATCATGGCACAGAAAAGTGTTGGTTCATTAACTCATACATGTTGTGGTTGAGAAGAGTGATCATCCACACCAGCTGGCAAGATAGAAATGATAAGGATGATGATATTTTATAGACTGAAATAATGTTTTTAAAATTTATTTTCAAGTCTAGCATCGTATCTATGTTAACTCATATGCAAATTAACTCACTGCAGAATGAATAACAGAGAGACAGAAAAAAGAAAGACAATCAGACATAAAGGAGAGAAACATAACGAAAAAGAGATAGAGAGAGAGATAGATAGATCAGACACAGAGACTGATACAGAGAGACGGAAAGATAAAAGAGAGAGACAGAGAGAGAGAGAGAGAGAGAGAGAGAGAGTTATGAAAAGAGAGAAGTACATTATGTTGCAATGTCGGGAGAGGTAGGAAGAAAGTGGGAGGGACATAAAGAGAAAAATGAGATAGTGCTTATGTGTGTGTCAGATAGACACACACACACACACACACACAGAGCGAGAGAGAGAGAGAGAGAGAAGAGAGAGAGAGAGAGAGAGAGGGGAGAGAGAGAGAGAGAGAGAGAGAAAGTGAAAAAGAAATGAAAAGCGAGATGTACATACTGTTCCAATGTCGTGAGAGGTAGGAAGAAAGTGGGAGGGACATAAAGAGAAATTATGAGACTGTGCTTATGAGAGAGAGAGAGAGAGAGAGAGAGAGAGAGAGAGAGAGAGAGAGAGAGAGAGAGAGAGAGAGAGAGAGAGAGAGAGAGAGAGAGGCTGATAAGCAGAGATGAAAAGAAAAGTACAAAAAACTATTTTGATGTCGATTTTAATATGGCGTAAAGCCTGACCAAATTGCTTTCCTCTAGGTATCGCTTCTAGCTCTAACCTACCGTTACATCTTAGCCGCTACTTTTACCTTTAAATGCGACGGCTTTCGGTCTAAAAGAACTACCAGGAGGCGAATTCTTAAACTTGAATGTACTGACGGACAAAACATATTAAACGTCAAAGAGATTTACATCAACCTCATCGACTTCATAAAAGTTTCGATCGAATCGCTATTGAAGCATAATCCCACACAAAGAGGACATTTCAGTTTATACAAAAGTCATTAAAACCACTGAAGTGTCATTTAATATGAAAACAATATGCGAATATATATGTATATACATACATATTCATATATATCCATATAATATATATATATAT
Source organism: Candidula unifasciata (assembly GCA_905116865.2). Classification (NCBI taxonomy): domain Eukaryota; kingdom Metazoa; phylum Mollusca; class Gastropoda; order Stylommatophora; family Geomitridae; genus Candidula; species Candidula unifasciata. The sequence goes on from CAJHNH020003957.1 coordinate 92,166, forward strand.
ATATATATATATATATATATATATATATTACATGTATCCACAAATATATATACACATACATACAAACATTCATAAACATATACATACAGTAAATTGCCGAAGTGAGGATCATTCCAACATTTTTGGTGAGGCTCCATTAGGTTATGTCTCCAGAGCTCTTTAATGGTTTCAACATACAACACAGGTGGCACTCCAAAATATTACAAGGCACCAGGCGAGATGGACACAAACATAATGATTTTCATACAATAGCTTCTCAGTTTCAGCCACATTAGAATGAGTCTCATCATACTAATTCATTTTTCAAGTAACGTTTTAAAAATGGAAGACAAAACAGAAGAAAACAGTAAAAAAGGTAAAAACCCATCACCTTCACCACCCCTATCCACCACCACCCCCTCCCCCTCCACCACCACCCCCTCCTTTTTCCCCCCCCCCCCCCTCACCCTTCCAATGTTTTAAATTTTTAAATGAAAATTGACAAGTGTGCTAAGTGCAGCCCTATCTCCAATCATAAATAAACATAAGGGGAACCCTTGAGGTTGTAGGAACATTATATGTATATATTTAAAAAAAAACCAGACAATGTATTGATTGTCACTCACATAAAGAAGTAAAAAGATAGAAGGACACACTAAACAACATAATAATCGAAAGCTAGAGTTACCGCGCCGGAAATCGAACTTGTGACGTCCAAATGGAAAATTGTGTTGATGTTTGTATACTTCCCCTTTATTTATCTTTGGATAATTTTCTAATACTTAAAAAAAGAAAAAAATCTTTTTTAATTATCTGTTTGTTTGTTTGCTGTTGTTGCTAATTGCAAAGTCTTAAACAAGATCTTCAAAAGTAATCTTTCATGACACATCTGCTTCTATATGTAATAAAGATAAGACATTCAGTCTACTTCGCTGCATAGTTATAAACAAAAACCCGGCCATTTCAGTGCAAATATCTCCTCTGCTTTTTGTCTTCGTTTCAAATTTGTCAACAATTGTGCACAAATGTGGTGATAGACATTTATTTCTGGCATTCAAATATACGCCTGGTGCATCTCTGTTATTTTGTAGCTTCTTTCTGATACATACGCGAGTTCTAGTTGCCTTGTAATCACTATCTGATGGTGTTTCTTTTGCAGTTACTTCAAATCTTTCACATTTATCATGTGAAGTGCACAACTGGTCAGCTAATGATACTTATAGATCTGCATATGTTTCTAAGTTAATATAATTTATAGAAGATGGCTTACTCTGTGGCACTTCTGCAAAATCACATTTCAAAAATTCTATATAAAAACAATGCTAGGCCTTTCTGTCTCCAAAATTATTTGCTTCTCCTTCAGCGTCTCTCTTTTGAACTGGTTTTGGGCAACGCATTCTAGTACTCCTCACATTTAAGAAAACAATTTCAAAATTGCAGCTGTTGCCATAGAATTTACCTCCCATCTGGTATCGGAGAGGTATTTAAGACGCTGTAATTTCTAATACAACTTTTAAGTGTATTCCACAAGCTGCTTGAGTGTGGGAATAAGACTAGAGTACCTACACTTTAAACAACCACGGCGTCCATAGCTTAGGCGTTACGATTCCCACTCGTAATTCCAGACTTCCGCTATCGGAACCCACTGATGGCTGCGTGGATTGTTATCATGGTATATGGGGCTTCGCAGGTCGACCCACCCTAAAATTGGTACCATGGTGTATGTCCTTGAAAAGCAAAGAGGGCCGGTGTAATGCTGACCCCATTACCCAACTAGTGCCGATTGTTCTGTAAAAATATGGGTGCTGTTCCCATATGCCCAGTGCGTGAAAAGTGATCTTTACTTTTACTTTACTTAAGCAATAAACAAAAAATGATGCCTGTTGTCAGAAGTCAACAGCACATCGGCCTACCAAAACTTCGTGAAACAGCTGCGCAGAGCAAACTTGTATGTTTCACAATTTTGTTGCTTCATCTCCTTAAAATGCCCAGCAATATTAGCAATGCTGTCATAATACTGACCTCTTCATTTTGAAAGTTTAGCTTTCAAGCTTCTCGTAAATATCGCGACACTTCACCGGTAGAGCTTTTCAATTCATGAGAAGTTTAAAAAAAATAAAAAAGCATTCAATACGCTAGCAAACTTTTGGGTGCCAAAGTACAACACTTAACTGATCGATAAATGAAGGATCTGGTATTGAATCAACTGACAAACTAATGTAACCAGAAAATTTCACCTCGCTGTCGAAGGACCTTTTGTGCCTTTATTTGAATTAGTTTCCTTCAAAGTGGTTTTGAACACGTAAGAAGGATTTCCTACGCCAGAAAATATAATGTGGGGGGGGGGGGGGGGGGGGTTTCCCAGGCTTTTTAACATTATTATATGGTGCCCCCTTCCTTCGCGACGCTCTGACTAGTGATTAGTGTAAAAAAGTTGAGTAAAGGACCCTTTTACACGCCTTTAGGCGTATAGGGCATATAGGGCTAGACCTATATTTTTTAGATCAATTGGCACAAGATGGGTGATGTGGTCAGCATCACGCCGGCCGCCTCTACTTCCCGGGACTGCACTCGGTACCCACTTAAGGCTAGGTCGACCTCGGAGCCAATGTCATTTTTAAAAAAAAGTAAGGATCCGCCAGGGAGCTAACCCACGACCTTTCAATTCTGGGACTCCCCGTGATTAGTGTGCCTAATGGGTAATCCAGACCTGATGCAGGACACATTGAATGTTGAATGTTGAATAAATAATCCACATCAAAGCACTCGGGACACCCCCATAAGCGCTCCGTCCCCATCTTCAGCAACAAACGAAGTATTCCGATTCCAATGGCGCCAGTAGGTGTCTGATTGTATATCTGTCTCGCCCTTCCCTTGAGTTTTGAGCGTCGGACTGTTCACTCGCTTCTAGAGAGCACTCACAGCATCTAGCTTGTCATACATCAATTCACCACCAAGTGGTGCAGAACCGGCCAGTATGTCTGCCTCTTCATTTCCCAACACACCGACATGACCTAGAGAGAATATCCAAAGGATACTAACTACCCGGGACCTCCGAAATGATGTTTGCCACTTTGCACAGAGCATACCTGTCTCCACCTTTCTCAACATGCCCGGTGAGTCAGTGACAATCGCGGCGTACAGACACACAGCTGATTCTTAAGCCAGCGGAAGGCAGCAGTGACTGCCTCCACCTCCATCCTCAAACTAGATGTTGTGATATCACATTCCAGGCTTTGTTGCAGTAGGCGACGTCTTTTTACTTTTGCTATAAACCCCCTTGCACTTCATCTGCCCCTCAACACAGAGCCATCTGTATATATATATATATATATATATATATATATATAATCACATCACTTACCCCATGCACTTTATATGCCCTTCAATACAGAGCCATCTGTATTTATCATTACATCACTTGAGCAGAAATTGTCATGAATTATTTGTTGAACCTCTGATTCTGCAGCATCAGTTGGCCAGTCCCTACACTCACGACCCAAAGTGATAAGAACCCTACACAAGTCTGAAACCTGCTCGGACACTTTGCAATTCTCTTCCGACTCTGAAGATGGTATCAAGCATAGAGTACGCTCTCCGTAGCTCAAGCAAACTGATACAGGACATGGAATATGCAATTGCTAACAAAGTGCTTAGAGCTGTACAATTGGATAGAGAAAGAGACTTTTAGGTGTGCCGCAACAAAAGCCAGTTGGACCTGCTAATGGATGATGATGATTGATTCCTAAAAAGCAAAAAAGCAGTCAGTAAAAAAAAAAAAGTGAGCTTGAAAAAAAAAAATTAAACTTACATCTCCTCATCTGCAGCATGTAAGGCAGCTAAACCAACCAACATCGATGTTATTAGACAGAAATATGAAAAAAAAAAAAAAAAAAAAAAAAAATTAGCTCAACATATGTTAGTAAAAAAAAAATAAAAAAAAAATCACGACAAATTAAGCACAAAGAAATGTATTAGGTTCACAGAAATGTAAATAATTATACCGTATTTACGCCTCCAATTTATATTTTTGGCAAAATAGCCGGTGTGTATAGCTGCACGCGGGCGCACATACATTCGAACATACATACGCACGTCAATGAAATAGTTTTTAGTGGTCTCACTCTATCAATAAGTGTGTGGGTGAGTATGTGCGTGTGTGTGTGCATGTGCGCGTGTGTGTGTGTGTGTGTGTGTGTGTGCGCGCGTGTGTGTGTGTGTGCGTGTGTCACCTTTCTTATCTACCGAACCTGTACTGTACACCAAAACACACAGACACCACCCACACACATGGTCGCATTTGATTAGGGTTAGTGCGTGCGTGTGGATGTGCGTGTGTTTGTATATGTTAGTCCTGATGGGAATAAGTCAATGTTTCTTGATTATCACGTTTCTTATCTACTGGGCCTGTACTGTACACCTAAAAAAGGGTAGTTCGTGATGTTAAGAATTAAACTAGACGCAGATACAACGTAATTTGACTAATTTAGCCTTCGTACCAGATTAAAGACACAGGCTTTCTATAAAGACAGTATTTCTAAACTAGGGAACACACACACAGTCACTCATACACACACGTACACACTCACACAAGATGCACACGCACATAACACGACTGTGCGCAAACACACATGGTCAGAATGTTGACCCCATTGGTCGTCGAGTGCCGATTCCGGATGGTCTATAAACATACAGGCCTAGTATAAGGTACCCTTACAAAATATTATAAGGTGTGGGAAAAAAAAAGGTCCTTCACTTTTACTTCTTTGAAAGCCGCTGTATTGTAGCGATTAGGAGCTCTCGTGTGGATCCGAATGTTGTCAGACCACCCCCCCCCCTCCCCCGATGACTAGCTCTCAGCTTGACCTTGCCCTAAATGCATACTAGGTAAAAGTCCCCGGGAAGTAAAGGCGGTCGGCGTCATGCTGACCACATCACCCACTGATTGCGAATTGGTTTATAAAATACGAGCCTAGCGCTATACGCGTGGGAAAAGCGTCTATACTTTTACGTTACTTATAATACTTTAGGGGGCGGTGTGGTTTCGAGGCATGGCCCCGCCTCTAGTGCTAAAGGTCCCGGGTTCAAACTCCTGTGAAAGCTGATATGTTTTTACATAGACTTCTAGTAATTTTCCCTGGTCTCTGGGTAGTGAGGTCAGACGCCCGTGTGTATTGTAAAAAAATCCCTTGGCATTTGCAAAGCGAATAAAGTAGCATAACAGCGTTGCCTGGGCAAAATATGAAGTAAAAAATCTACCCAAAGTATTTCAGGAGCCTCGCAGGAATCTTCAGACTCAGGCTTGAGTTAAAAGTAGAACAGAGCACTTATGGTTTACTACCCTTGTTCTCATGATGGTGATCCGTCGTCTCAGCCTAAACCTAATTGTAATACTGTATACCCCCTTACGCAAAATGTATGTGTATGTGTTTATATATTCCCACACTCAGATATATAAGAAGCAGATAACTATTACTTGTAAAGTACAATAAATACTTTGAATAATACAAGCACATTAAAAATTTTTTTTTAAGTCGGCTGATCAAAATCAGTTTAACTAATGAAATCCAAACAAATAGAGTGCACACTTTCAAAGAAATAGTCATTGCCTTGACAGCACTTGTATACTTAGAGTGTAGTTTAAGTCTATAGTTGTGAATAGTAAACTCCGTTCTCAGAAACTAGCTGTCCAGTACTTCACGGAAATGTCTAAAAGCTTCAGGCGGAGATACAAAAAATCCAACATCTCTTGGGATTTCCTTAAGATGTCTTCATCATCTTGACGTATTTGTAGAGTTTTGTAAATTGGATAAAAGAGTTGGGATCTTTACAGCGTATAGAAATATTGAACGTGTGAAGGCAAGAATTATGGGCATCCATAGATTTATGGAAGCCGGTTGTAACAAGTCAAGATGTAGTGAAAGTGACAGGCAGATCAAAAAAGCTGATAGAAATATAAGAAACTCCGAGACATCTCTAATGGCTGAGTAAATATTGTTAATAAAATCTCGGAAGTGGGTTTCTATGTCTGTAACTTGGTGATTGTAAAGTGTTTTGACGTTACTTTCCATTTGATTTAGACGTTTGTATTGCGCGTGTTTCCTTTAGTACAACCAGATCTACTAACCTTCAACTCCTTATGTAACATTCAACAAACTTTGCGTTCGTTTGGTTGCCAAAATCATGACTTAAATTGTATGTTGCAGAGAATCGATACATTTTCTTTGAAATGCCTTGTTGGCTTAGTCGATCGTGCACCGCAGTGTCATACCTTTTAAGTTTGTTGTTTGCGTGTGTGTGTGCGTTCGTGTGAATGTGTGTGTGTATGAGTGTGGGTTGGTGTGTGAGTGTGTGTGTGTGTGAGTGTGGGTGGGTGCGTGCGTGCGTGCGTGTGTGTGTGTGTGTGTATATGTGTATGTTTAGCTCAAACTTTGGATACTCTAAAACAGAACCTCTTCCTAACGAGTTAAGGATGCTTTGTGTAGCAGAAATAGCCATAATTTTGTCAGAAACATATCTATCTCCATTTTACGTCTGACTGTGGAGATTCCAGTAAAGCGATACATCTTGCCTCTCGTTCCCACTTTAAAAAGCAGTCGATATTGTATTGTAGTTTAGAGATAGGCTGCGATATCTACACCTTTCGACCGAATAATTCTTTATACTTTATGTTTGTTAAGAGGCGGTGTATCTATTCTCCCTCCATTTGTTGTTTTGTTTCTCAAAATGTGCTTCCCCTTTTGAGGAAAGCCACAAGGGTGTTATGGATATTTTACAACATAACAACAGAGAATTCAGCGCCGTTATGGACTATACCTGTATAACCGATGATGATTATTCCGTAAAGTAAGTACACACGTGAAAGACCATGTTTACCCCATCGTCTTATAGACCACTTTTCACTCAGTGGCAGATATTATGAAATTCCCGCCTCTTGCCCGTCCCTATTCCCTATTACTTAGTTGCGTATCCTTTACAGGACGTTGCAGAACCAACCACAGCAGCCCCTGACTGTTGTGTGGTTTTTCTAGGCAAATTTAGGTCCAGTAGTTTGCTGGATAGTCGGCTTTCTTGATACCACTGCCGAAACCAACGCAAGGCGCATTGCCCGCAGCTGGGATCGAACCCGGCATCCCGGCATTACGAAGCGTTCGCATCGACTTAGCCACAGAGCCGACATTCCCTATAGACCTAATGTATTTTCATTTAGGATACGCTAACTAAGGTGTTTAATGTGATCTCTTCCCCACCGTTTTGTGCCATGTCCAAAGAGAGTTGCCTATTGCTTGGTATCCACAGGTGTTCGTTTTGAATTAGCTTGATTTTGGAATAAAGTGTGTGCGTGTCTCTGTATGTGTGTGTGTGTGTGTGTCTGTCTTTATGTCTGTGAGTGTGTGTCTGTATGTCTGTGTGTGTCTGTGTGTGTGTCTGTCTGTCTGTGGCTGTGTGTGTCTGTGTGTGTATGTCTGTGTGTGTGTCTATGTGTGTCTGGGTTTGTGTCTGTGTGTGTGTCTGTGAGTTTGTGTCTGTGTGTGTGTCTGTGTGTGTATGTCTGTGAGTGTCTGTCTGTATGTCTGTGAGTTTGTGTCTGTGTGTGTGTCTCTGTGTGTGTGTGTGTGTGTGTGTGTGTGTGTGTGTGTGTGTGGCTATGTGTGTATGTGTGTGTGTATCTAAGTGTGTGACTGAGTGTGTCTGTCTGTGTGTGTGTCTGTCTGTGTGTGTGTGTGTGTGTGTGTGTGTGTGTGTGTGTCTATGTGTGTGTGTGACGTTCAACCCCACCAGGAGCGACTAACAATGGGTGACACAAAGTGCTACCATTCAGATGAGGATCCACGGGCACAAGTTCTATAACACCTGTTCGACCGTATTATATTAGGGTCCCCTACAACAGCCGGGGTGGGACTTTAAACTAAGAAAAACTTGCGTCCCCATTGGGACTGGAATAAATACACTGGCACATCCAAGCACAAGAGGACAAGAAGTCCTGTTAACCAGCACAGGACTCTTTCTGTTAACTGCGGAACGTTGATGAATGTGTCTGTACAAGTGCATTGATTCTCTCAGATCGAGTGCTGAAGTCATATTGCAGCCTGAGCCAGCGATAAAAGTTGTGAGCGTCCTGAAGAACGTTAGGGTGCGAATCGGAGGCCCATGCGTGGTTTTGGTTGATTTATGTAATTTTGCTGATGAAGGCTATATAGCAGCAACATCCACTTTCCGTTTGCATTCTTTTCGCTCAGTTTAATATCTTTCTATGATGATAATTTTGAAGGGGCAATCCGGACACCTTTGGTTGAGTTACTCTATGCTGTGAAGATAACCCAAGTTATAACTCATAACTCCTTTTGAGAAGGACTAACCTTTAGAAGGACCTACCGTGTCCGTCCGTGTTTTTAAGTGTGCGTTGTTGGCTAGTTCCCTACAAGAACTAACCCTGAGATGAACTGCTCATGTCTTGCTTGCACTTCTTCCTGTATTTGACAAGGCATCTTTTTCTTTTAGTATACTTTCTGAGGACATTCGAAACCAAGGGTCAGGCGCAGTGGTTGCTGAGAGTGCATTTTCTTGTTGGGTTAGGCTTTCTAAGACTAGAGTACATTCGCTGAAGGTGTGTACAAATACTCAGTAAGCCATTACTTTTCAGAGCAATTCATATTACTCATTTAAAACATAATCAACCGGGGAGCCTAATCTATTAAGAGGGGAAAAAACATAGCTAACTTTTAACTCTTTAAATCTAAATCAGTTGCTTCAGCAAAACTTGTCATTCCCCGTGATGTGAACTTTAGAGCAAAGATCTTTCAGTCCTGATTTGTAGTGACAGCTATAATATGTATGCAATAAACTCTTTGCATCCCAGAGGGTTTAGCACCAGAGGACCAAGGGGCGGTCAAGAGAGACTTAAAATCGGCGCAACTTGAGTTAATTGGGCTTCTAGGTAAGAACCAATGAACGTATGATGCGGACCAGGGGACTCAAAGAGTTACCTTAGGGGAAGTAAAGGACCCCTTTCCACGCCTACAGGTGTATTGGGCATATCGGGTTGGACATATAGTTTATAGACCAATCGCCACTGGGTGATGTGGTCAACATCACGCCGGCCGAATTTACGTCCCATGACTTTACATGACACATCCTGAGGCTGGATGGACCTGGGAACCAAGGTTGAAGAAAGGTCTGACTCCGTCAAGACTTCAACCCTTGATTACTAGTTTAGGTAGAATTTGTTAATGCATAGCTTTTCAAACCTCTTATGTCAGTGATATTTAAAAAAAATACAAATATAAATTCGCCACCAATAATTCAGTCTATTTGCAAATAAGAGGTTACACAAATTCATTTAAAGAAATACAGACATTCAGAAGTCACGTTCAAGCAACACACCTTCACACTGCAGCCGACACACTAGAGGTCGCCACACACAGTTTACACAGCTCTGGGTTAGTGCAGCAGCAGAATGACAGAATGGGAGGTTAGGGCTTCTGAAAGTAACCGAAGAACCTTTAGTGAGACGCTTGGTACTGAAAGGGTTACGTATATCTTGTGCGACAGAGAAGGCTGGGTTGATGGTTTGAACAACGGATTAGCATCAAAGCACAAGGATAGAAACCTATAAATGCACTGTTCTACTTCTAACTCAGTCCCGAGTCCGAACAATCTCAGCGCAGTGCATGAACTCTGTAGCACCGGCGAGGATCATAAACTACTTTAGGTAGATATTTAACTCCTAATTTTGCTCGAGCAGCGTCTTTAAGCTACTCTTTTCGATTTCCGACTGCCAGTGGATTTTTGTACGTGTGCAAGAATAAATACGGGAGTCTGATCTTAATACCCAGAGACCAGGAAACAAATTACTAGAAGTCCACGTGAAAAAAATCCCAACCTACACTAGGGCCTGAACCCGTGACCTCCAACACTCGAGGTAGACGCCATGCCTCGAGACCCCTCAGCACCACTCCCTCTCTCTAACCAGAGAAGGATGTTATCATGGTAAGAGAATATATCATTGTTTATTTCACTGGTTACATTAAAACATATCTGATATAATGGACATATGGTAAAATATCTTACACCAATAAACTAAACATAGAAGGCAATAATGAATGCGAATATAACTGGGCCGCGTTAGCGTAGTCGATAGAAGGCTCGCTTTCAAATCCAGCTGCGACTCGCTGCAGTCTACGGGTGTTCGAAACCGGGCGGTTCCCGGGGTTCACCCAACCTCGAGAAAATGGATACCAGACACTCTGGAGTAAATGGAGGAACGTTACAGAGAGCTCCGGAGTTACGTGCGGACGGCGACACAAGCGGACAGTTTCTTATCAGCTGTCCGTATTGGTGGCAGAGCACTTATGGTTTAAAACCGTGTGCAATGACGCTGGTTCACATCTCCCGACTTTACCTTTACCTTTATAGTTGTGAGCAGAACTTTTCGACTATGTTCGCATTTATTGTTGCCTTCTATGTTAAGTTTTTTTTGGTGTAAGATAGATTAGTTGTAAACAGAACTTTAATTGTATTGATTGTCAGTCTCGTATATTTGTAGCCCCACCCTGATTGTTGCCTGAGGCCCTAACGGTTAAACAGGATTTCTTGGGCTTTTCAACGAGTGATCCTCATCCGAATGGTGGCACTTTGTGTCACCGGAGTTTTTATCACTCGGTGTGATGTCCTGGTGAGGCAAACCAGAACATTTTTCTCGCGGTAGGCAGTGCTGTCATCTTCATAAGATATCATTGCAGCGCTACTGCAATAGACACTACGAGCACTTATTATAGACATGTTGTGCCGAGTCAAAAAACAAATGTAAAAACGGAAACTTTAGCCCGGAGATTTTGGTCCTCCTTCTGTAAAATTACGTAATTGCACAGCTGGAAACAATTTGGTCATCTTCAGCCTGGTGATTTTAGTCCGCCTTCTGTAAAAAGACGTAAATCCACAACTGGAAACAATCCGATCATCTTTAAGTTCTGTTTGTTTTCTCAAAGAGTTGATTTTTTTTTTTTTGCCTGCTGCTGTCCATTCTATGGAAGATTAAGACGCAGGTTGAGAATCAACCACCATCTGACCTTCAGAGAAAATGCATTATTACCAGTTTCCATTGTTGTTGTTGTTGTTGTTGTTACAACACCAGGGGGCATTACACCGTTTATGTCTTTCAAATTGTAGACTGCTTCTTTGTGCAGTTTTCTATTTATATATTTTTGCTAATCTGTTAATTTGAGTTTTTGTCCATGGTTTAACTGTCTTTTTCCTTTTGAAAGAAACGGTAAATATAAGTACCTATTGTCTAGTGTGTCCTTTTGTCTTTCTACTTCTTTCTATAAGTGCCGATCATTACATTGTCTGTTTGTTTATTACATACATAAAACTTTTTCTTTTGGGTTCTAACAGTCTTCTTCTCAGTTTACTTCCTAATTTACTTTATCAATGTGACACAGTTATTCAATTAACATTAAAAGAATATGCTGGCTGTGGGTTACCAGGCTGGCGTTTTGAATCGAATAGTGCAGTTTATTGTTTATTCAGCAAGCTCACTCTTCATTAAATATACTCATCCCTCCCACACATAAACACACATAATGTGTCACTAGGGGCATTCCGACAAGTAGTACATAACAAGGCTCACAGCCAACTTTTCTTCAAAACATGCCAGTAATATGCAGAACAGGAATAGAGAAGAACAAGAAGATAAAATACAGTACGAGTTCGAAACCGCATTACCCATAGATGCCTACTTTTTCTTCTTTCCGAGCCCTTGAGGTTTATTGCTGCAGATTTCACCGGCCTCCACACATCTCTCTGGCTGGCCTTCTTTTTCCAGTTGGTGACACCAAGTGTTTGCAGGTCTCTCTGGACATTATCTCTCTATGGTCTTCTTAGTCTCCCTCGTGATCTACGACCATTCATCTCTCTTGTGTATACAGTTTTTACTTCTCTGTCATCTGAAATTCTCTTAATATGCCCCAAACATTCAGTCTATTAGCTCTCATCATGCCAGTTATCAATGGTGATTTAAACAGATTATGAATTTCGTTGTTGCTTGTCACTCTCCATTCCTCGCTGGTTGCATCTGTGACGTGTCCAAAGATTCCACTTAAGACTGTTCTCGAAAATCTCTAATAAGGCTTCATAATGTTTTAGTTGTGCTCAAAGTTTCAAAACCAAATAACACGACTGGTCCTATCAATGTTTTTGTATATTTTGATCTCGGTGTTGCGAGAGAGGGACACTTTGACTTAAGCAGATGTTGAAGCAGATGCATACTTGTATAAACAAGTATGGCTTATCACGGTATGTTCTGTGGTGAAAACAACGTGAAAATGAACCTTTACGTTTTGTAAATTTTCTTTGAAACGGTTAACGTGATGAACATAAAATAGGATAAATTCAAGAGAAGAGAAGATAAATAACAAAAATATATGGGTAACCACTAGCATCAACAGTTACAAGATTGAGATGATGCTGCTGTATTAAACACAATCTGAGAAGAGAGGGACAGAACCATCAAACATGCACTGAAAATGGGAAACAGGGAGATTGGGGAAAACGAGGGCGTTCAAAGAGAAACTCTAAGTAGCGAACGTTCGTGGAGGAAAGCCAAAGATGATGAGCTGGATTCCATCTATGATATCGACGTGATTGCACAGGACGAACGGAATGGAGAAACAGAATGCGAGTCATATTGGCATATAAACCAGTGTGGGTTCCGATTCTCTGTTATAAGGGTAACAAGAATAGACCAACTGCCTACCCAAAAGTTCCTAAGTCCGAGGGCATCTGCGTGAGAGGCAAGGAACCAGCAGTCTGCATTGACATAAGTCAGATCTGTAAAACGGATGCACACGCAACACACAGGTTCTGAAACAGAGTGCAGTCCAGACGTGAATGAACAACCAAAACTGTCCACCACAGTTTACAGCTGGTAACATTAGGACAATGAATGAATCAACGAATGAATGAGTTCGCATGTGAGAACATACATGTTTGTACAATCCCACAGCAAACTGGATTTAAACACACTGGGGGAACTGAAAGACTAGTAGAGCAGTAGTTACTGGAAAAAAAACATAGTGAATGCTGAGATAAAGTAGTAAAAGACGATATACCATCTGTTGGAAATGGGTATTACATGAGAACAAGCATACCAAAAATGGGTTGCCGGCAAACATATAAGATATGTCAGTCAACTCCTACTGGGTACGATAAGCATGGAAACACTGAGTCTGCTGCTGCATCGACGAAAGAAGCACCAGTGGGTCAGAACCAGGACAGGTAAAAATTGTGAAATTATCAAAGAAGACATGTAGATACTAAAAAGTTGAAATTAAAGTTGTCATTCCTCGCTACTGTCGAAAAAAGTTGGTTTTCTCATTTGAGAACCTGCAGCGTTAACGCGTCGTTAGCCCGACTCGGTGACGTCAGCAGCACGGCCCCTCAGCTGGAGCCGGTCGTGGTCAGACTGATGAGCTAGGCTGTGGATATGGACATCAATTAACAAGTACCTGAAACAAGCTTAGATTTACAGGCGTTCTCCTCCATCTTGAAATATAATAGTTTTGCTGTTGTAAATAAGTATGCTTTCAAAACCATGACTGTGAGAATGAAAGTAGGAAGTTATGACAACTGGAAGGATTCGCGGAAAGCGAGATAGGGGAACATTCTAGAAAGATGCTACATTTTTGTTGGGAGGGAGGAAGGGGACGGGAACAGGGGGGGGGGGGGGTTGGAATCATGGAGTAGAAAGGTGTCAGTGCATGAATTTATACGTGTTGTTGGAAATCACAAGTTGTAAAGAGGCCAGTCGTTTGGCAAAACGTTTAATGATGACACGGATGCAATGCTCTTCCATTTTCCGATGGTGCTGAATATAATCTCACATTTTCTAAGATTTAAAAAAAAAAATGAATTCTTGTCCAAGGTTTCAACGTCATCATCATCCCTTAACACTTCGCGTCGTTGGGTCACAGTTTCTGTTGACCTGATCAGCTCTCTCCACCTTTGGCGGTCAGTTGCGATGAACTCCATGTCGTTTTTGAAATTTTTACAGTAGGGCCCAAAAATTTTCATCCCGGGAAAAGATCATTTGGGGAAAACCCCTAACAATAAACAAATTTTTTTTTATAGGGGTTTTTCCCTTTTTTTTTTGGGCCTAGTATCATTTTTGTGGGGTGGAAAATTTTGGGTAGTCAGAGGGACCCCCGTCTGTTTCTTTTTATACGGGGGAGGATCCCCGTTATTCTTCCTTTTTTNTAAAAGACGATATACCATCTGGGAAAATGGGTATACATGAGAACAAGCATAGAAATGGTGCGGACAAAGCATAAAGATATGTCAGTCACAACTTCTTTACTGGTACGATAAGCATGGAAACACTGAGTCTGCTGCTGCAATCGACGAAAGGAAGCACCAGTGGGTCGACCTACGACAGGTAAAAATTGTGAAAATTATTCAAGAAGGACATGTATATACTTAATAGTTGAAATTAAAGTTGTCATTCCTCGCTCACTGTCCCCTGAAAAAAGTTGGTTTCTCATTTGCGAACAGAAAAACTGCAGCGTTAACGCGTCGTTGCCCGACTCGGTGACGGGGGGGGGGGGTTTTTTTTTTTTCAGCAGCACGGCCCGTCAGCTGGAGCCGGTCGTGGTCAGACTGATGAGCTAGGCTGTGGATATGGACATCAATTACAAGTACCTGAAACAGCTTAGATTTACAGGCGTTCTCCTCCATCTTGAAATATAATAGTTTTGCTGTTGTAAATAAGTATGCTTTTCAAAAACATGACTGTGAGAATGGAGTAGGAAGTTATGACAAACTGGAAGAAGGAATTCGCGGGGGGGAAAGCGAGATAGGGAAAGATTCTAGAAGATGCTACATTTTTGTGTTGGGAGGGAGGAAAGGGGGACGGGACTGGTTTTGGGAGGGGGGGGGGGGGGTTGGAATCATGGAGTGGAGGGGTGTCAGTGCATGAACCGATACGTGTTGTTGGAAATCACAAGTTGTAAAGAGGCTAGTCGTTCGGCAAAAACGTTTGATGATGACACGGATGCAATGCTCTTCCATTTTCCGACGGTGCTGAATATAATCTCACATTTTCTCAGATTTAAAAAAAATGCATTCTCGTCTAAGGTTTCAACGTCATCATCATCCCTTAACACTTCGCGTCGTTGGGTCACCAGTTTCTGTTGACTGATCAGCTCTCTCCACCTTTGGCGGTCAGTTGCGATGGACTTCATGGTCGCATACCTGAGGCCTGTCCAGTCAGTCAGGTTCTGTAACCAGGTCTTTTTTGGTCTGCCTATTCTCCTCTTACCCTCTACTGAGCCCTGCAGTATCTTTCTGAGGTTTACTGACTGTAAAAATATCAAGGCATTTTAGAAATCGTACAGTATGCCGAAATGCATCCAGTAAATGATACAATTGGTAAACCCACTAACAATAGCATATTTATAGCGTTTTCCGCTGTTTTATGCCATCGTATCATTTTATGTGTCTGGAGATATAGGCTAGTCAGCGGGACACTGTCTGTCTCTTCTATACGGCAGGATCTCGTTACTTCATCATTATTTATTTATCACGCGCTTTTCCACACACCAGTTCTCCTTAATGTCTTCTCGCTTTCTTTCTTTCTTTCTTTCTTTCTTTCTTTCTTTCTTTCTTTCTTTCTTTCTTTCTTTCTTTCTTTCTTTCTTTCTTTCTTTCTTTCTTTCTTTCTTTCTTTCTTTCTTTTTCGTTCTTTCTTTCGTTCTTTCGTTTCTTTCTTTCTTCTTTCTTTCTTTCTTTCTTTCTTTCTTTCTTTCTTTCTCTTCTTTCTTTCTTTCTGCCTTTTCTTTCTTTTTCTTTCTTTCTTTCTTTCTTTCTTTCATTTTTTTTTTTCTTTCTTTCTTTCTTTCTTTCTTTCTTTCTTTTTCCTTCTTTCTTTCTTTTTCTCAGTCTGACTTTGTCTGTCTCTTCTCTATACGTTGATTTGTGCCTCTGACTCTTTTTGTGTCTGTCTCTTGTCTGTGTCTGTCCAGACTCCCTCCTCTTTTCTTTCCAAACATCTGATTTTAATTCTATATCTCCCCCCTCCCCCACTTCTAGTCATATCTTAAATGTGTTTATTGATTACGACATACGACACACAAAAATGTTCTTGCTCCATTCAGCTCTGCTACTTTCTGAGGCTGCTTATGACTAGGCTTGGTTGAAGTTGTTTTTCACTGCGAGTTCTGAACCTAACAGAGTGTTCTGTCCTTCCTTTCCCTCATTTCTCTATCACCATTTCAGTTGATCGTACAGGAATACAAGCTTTTTTGTGTTGGAAGCGGCGGTTTTATAGACGAATGATTATGAGAAATACTCTGACATACACAATTTGAGTAATGGAGATATTTTGAAAAAACCTAGTCACGAAGGTAATTAAATGCCCACATCAGAGAGAGAGAGAGAGAGAGAGAGAGAGAGAGAGAGAGAGAGAGAGAGAGAGAGAGAGAGAGAGAGATGAGAGAGAGAGAATCCACATTCGATGGTCTTGACATAAAAAAAAAAATCGAAATAAACAAACAAACTCGAGTATATCTTGGAGTACAAACTGAAGGAAAAAGATGTAGAGGGAGACCAAGAGAGAGAATAAGCTGGACAGTTTTACAACATGGAAAACGGTATCAGCCTTACGTTAAAGTACACAAAAAGGTTATGGGCATACACAGGTGAAAAGGTAAAAGCTAACATCAAGAGATGTGAACCAGCGTCATTGCATTAGGTTATAAGTGCTCTGCCACCAGTACGGACAGCTGATAAACTGTCCGCCTGTGTGGCATGCAGCTCCGTAGCTACAGCCACGCTACTTTATTTATCCCCAGGGTGTTAACTCTGATACCCAGGCTGTGTGAACCCCGGAAACCGTCCAGATTCGAACACCGGCCGTGGGCTGCAGCGAATCGCAGCTTGGATTTGAAAGCGAGTGTTCTATCGACTGTGCTTACGTGGCCCCTCGACTAAAGGGAAAGTTAACGCGAAAATAGGTTATGGAAATACGTGACTACCAACGTCCAACGCCACATGACATAGGCTATAATTTCTTCTTCTTCTTCTATGTTCAGTCATGCTAAACATTGAGTCCCGTCTGGGTCAAAAATAGGATTGTGCGTTTAAGGTCGCCACCGGTCCCCCATAGCTTTTCTCGCAATGTGGATCCCCTGGGCCAGATCCACAGTATAGGCTATAAGAAATTTGTGGTTTGAAATTTGAAAAATGGATCAACATAATGACACACGTGTAGCAAACCCACAAGCGCTCCGTTCTTTCCTCTAACCCAAGTCTGAGTCCAAAAAAGCTTAGCACAGTGCACAGGCTCCGTAGCACTGGCGTGAATCCTGAAAATAAGTTTGGGTAGATGTTTAACTCAATTTGCCCTGGCAGCGCCGTTAGGTTACTCTTTTCGATTTCCACTCTTGGTGTGATCTCGTCTTTTCTTGGGTGTTTTTTGTCTTTGTATGTCTAACCTTTTGTATGTTCGTGTCTTACATTCTCAACCTCTTTTTCTCAAACTCTTCCAAATTCTTTCTCTCAAATTCTCTTTCTCTGCCCGTTTCTTTGTCTGTTTGTCATTTTGCCACAATTCGTCGTGTCTCTCAGCCTCTTTTTATGCTTGTCACTGTCTCTCGATCTCCAACATCTCTCATCATGTCTCTCTTCAACTCCATTACATTGTTATCACCTCAGACACGACTAACTCTAAGATACTGTCTGACTGCAAGCGTCCAATATCCCTGATCAAGATAACAGCTGCCATGCTTCAGTCCCCTTGATGCTTGGAGACGCCAGATGCTCCACGTACGTTGCTGGGGATTTTAAATGGCGGTCTAATGCTCGATTAACTGTTAACGCGGGAACATTTGAGACCGATAAGTGAGGACACAGTGACCTTTGGCAGCTCACAAACAGCTCGCACAACAACGTGCAGCATATCCGCTGGCTGCATTGTTATTACTCTCTTCCTCCCCCTTCTTTGTCGTTTTTTTTTGTTGCTTTCTTCCTCCTCTTTATTACCCCCCCCCCCCCCCCTCCCCCCTTTACTCCCCGTACTACTGTTGCTACTAACAAATGATAGTCCCTTTATCCCAATTGGAGCTTCGTAGAAATAAAGAACGAGTGAAGGGGTAGATCATTTAGTCTTATAAAGTAAACATTATCCGATGTAATACATGCTATCATTATATTATAAAGAATAACTTTCTATCACGTTGTTGAGAATCAGAAAGAGTTTGTTTGAAAAAAAAAAAAATCTGTTTGGACACAGAAAGCTGCACATTCTTTGGACAGCCAACATAGTAAGTAAGTGAAGGAAAGGATCCTTATCCTTTAGTCGTAAAGGGCATATAGAGCTGGGCTTATATTTTTATAGACCAACTGGCAAAAGATCGGTCATGTGGTCAGCATCATGCCGGTCGCCTTCACTTCCCTGGACTGCACCTGATACCCACTTAAGGCTAGGTCTACCTGGGAGCCAAGGTCATTTTTGAAAAAAAGTCTGGCTATACCAGAGAGGACAACCTGGAGGATTTTACGTCAGTAAGCCAGACGGAACAGAAAATGCCGATTGGGTTTCTCCCATGACTTAGTTGTGACCGATCCCGGGTCTTTTGGCCAGACCAGTGCAACAGCTACACTTTGATCTTCGCCAAAAGGCCGAGAAGTAAAAATGTATGTCAGATGACCTATTTTAGAGTAGGTCAGGGTGCGGGGCAGTGTACCTCAAATGTGCTAATTGTGAGAGAGTAGTCATCCCCCATGTGGGATGCGCACTTTGTTAAATTTTTTTATTTGAAGCCCCACCCTGGCTTTTGCCGGGGGCCCTGAATATAACCGGGCCTTAAATATGGCCTCACGGCTGAAAGGGGTTTCTCGGACCTCTCTACGGGTGATCCTCATCCGCTGGGTGACACTTTGTGTCACCGGGTGTTTATCGCTTGTGTCAAGTCCTGGTGGGGTACAACTAACTACCTACCTACCCCAATTGTGAGAGAAGTGTTGTTTGCAATATTTGTTGTCTGACACGCAACAAAGTCATTATGCGCGATGTTTGACATCGTTAGCTCCATGAATCTCCCCCCTAGTTTTACAACTTAATTACTAGATAGTTGGTGTTATACCA
Source organism: Candidula unifasciata (assembly GCA_905116865.2). NCBI lineage: Eukaryota > Metazoa > Mollusca > Gastropoda > Stylommatophora > Geomitridae > Candidula > Candidula unifasciata. Next base: position 111,283 of record CAJHNH020003957.1, read on the forward strand.
GGATATGTGGAGGATCTTGAGACAAGCTTACAACCATTTTGCAGAATCAAATGTTGAGGAAGCTATTTAAGCTCAGCAGTTTAACAAAAGACCTGTGTGTTCCAATGGCCCATTGGGGGGGGGGGGGGGGGAGGGACAAGAAAAGGTTCATTTCCTCCTCAAAAAACATTTGACTAACTTAGGACTTCTTTCGAAGTCGGTGTGCATCTTCCTGAGAGGAAAGGATCCAACAATTTGCACAAAGATAAGCCATATATGTAAAACAGACGTGCACGCAACACTCAAATTCGGAACAAGACTGAAGTCCAGAGGTGGACGAACAACCAGAACTTTCCAACGGAGCTTACAGCCGGTGAACGCCAACAAGAAGAAGAACGGAGAGTGAGCTCCAAAAGCTACCGTGCACGATTTTTTAAAGAAAATCAAGAACAAAAGAAAAATCCCACAAGAGTGGGGAAAAATTGGTACCATCATCAAACTACGAAGTAGAGAAAGTTTAGAAAATGTTGATAACTAGAGCGGTATCACATTACTTTCAGTAGCAAGTAAAATCCTCCTTCGAGAATGGCATTTAAACAAAAGCAGCGTTTCTTCTTCTGCTGTCCACAGCCAACACATGAATGGTGGTTCCATCCTTTGCTGTCGCATGCTGCTCACCCTTTATCCTCCTTATCTTTTTTTTTTTACCTTTACTTTTCATTCCTCTCTAAATGTGTTTTAAATATGCCGTAACTACTATGCCTATGTGGAGTCCACTGTAAAGAGTTTCTTAATATATATTTTTTTTCAAGTGTGGTCACCTTGTGTCCCAACCAACACCAGCGTCTTCTCTTCATCTCTTGATTCATTGTAGTCATTTCAAAACTAATATCTAAAGAAAATCATTAGAATAGTTTGGCCAGACATGATCATAAATGAAGAACTGGTGAGGATAGCATAAATTTTCTCACTGGCAAACGTTATCAAAGGGAAAAAAAAGGAGATAGCTTAGAGGGCAGGCGTTACATGGCCTCACTCAAAGAAAACATTAGAGAGGAGGACAAGATGGGGCTGAACCGTCTTATAATTTTCTATGGGTTAGCCTCAGAGGGCTTTAGCTTTGTTAAAGTTGCACTGTCAATAGTAATGATAATAATTATGAGGACTTCTATTACTACGGTTCAAAGAGCATCTTAGCCCATTTGCAAATTTTCAGTGAAGGGAGGTGGGAATTCAACACCTATAATACCCTATGAGACGCTAATAAAGCTAGCTGTCCGATGGATAGCAGATCGAGAAAGGTTAAAGGTTAAAGTCAAAAGGATCGACTTAATTGCACTTCAATATGGCTCGCTCTCTCTCTCTCTCTCTCAGCAGAACGGTTAGCCGAGAGCGCTACACAGAGCCCAAACTCTGGAATTCCGGTGAAGATCCACAGGGATCTCTGTAAAAATTGAACTCGTGAATTGAAAGGCGCAGCCTTAAAACGACTCCACGACCTTCAGAGCTCGAGGCAAACGGCTTGACCACATCGCCACAGATCGCGGGCGACATAAGGAAACCTGAAGAAGGACAGTAAGAAAAGGAGAGAAAAAAAGAGTACACCGACAAGGGCTACCACAGGAGAAACACAGCAAAGCGGCAGCAATCGAGATCATTCGACAGTGTCTTGTTGTCAACCATGACATAAAAGGAATATAAACAGGAAATTATATTATTAACAAATAACTGAAAACTTAACAGCTTAACTCTTGTTTAATTTTTATCCCAGTATCACTGTGTGTGTAAAGTTGGCTACAAAGGAGACGGGAAGTCTTGCACTTTGGTCAATCTCTGTGTTGAGAATAATGGCGGATGTCATCCCAAGGTAGGCTTTGTAAGATCATCATCATCATTATCATTACCATCCAATTGATGACATATTCAAGTTTGGTAGTTCATGTAGCACTTCCCGATCCACAACATGGATAGAGATGCATTTGTATGCCTATCGCCATTGTCGTCTTTGCAATATGCATATCGCGTGGCATAGATGACATTGTTACTATTCTTTACCGGCCTAATCATAGTAACCACAGTGTCCGCCAGATATGTCCGTCTGTTATCTTAAACATCCGCACCACAAGCAACACAGATAAAGCACGATTGTATTACTCTGAAACATAAAATATTTCCTACTACTGCACTGCGTGTTTAAGTTAGCCAGATTTCTTATTTACGTTCAGACCAAACGCAAAAGATCAAACATATCAGACAGTGTTGGGTACACACACACTCGGTAGCGAACCAGGCATAGTGAATGTTCAAAACTGAACGTAAAGATGAAAGACCGTTTACAGCCAATTGTCATATCCTGTATAAGAGAACAGTTCAACTAAACCGACTCATAGGCAAAAACGATGGGAATGGAAATCGTTGCGGTCCAGTGGCCTGAACCCCAGTATAGAAAGATTATTAGTACTGTATAATAAGCAGGGGGGGGGGGTGTCACCGTGGCCGAGCGGCTAGACGCTCGCCGCGGTTCAGAAGGTCGTGGGTTCGCTCCCTGGAGAAGCCGGACTTTTTTCAAAAATGACATTAGCTCCCAGGTCGACCCAGCCTCAAGTGGGTACCGGGTGCAATCCCGGGTAGTAAAAGCGACCGGCGTGATGCTAACCATATCACCCATCTTGTGCCGATTGGTCTATAAAATATAGGTCTAGCCCTATATGCCCTTTACGCCTAATGGCGTGGAAAGGGTCCTTTACTTTACTTATAATTAGTAGGTAATATGCAGGTCACTTGTTAGACCTGCCCACGGGCTGCCAGTTTAATAGCCCTTCTGTATATGGTACTACGTCAATGGTTTGTGCATCAGTCCGTAATAGACTGGTAATATAGCCAACATGAAATCGGCCGCATTTACTTTTCTGAGTATTTCTTGATACCTATTCCACCGACCTCCCCACCCCCTCTTTTTTTCCCACTGTGTGGGATTCGGGGCTCTATTGTAGGAGGAAAATGAATCGACCAGCTGACAAATAACAATCATGCTGTTATAAAGGCTACACCCCGTGTAGGTTCCAGGCCATATTTGATTGGAAGGGGGGGGGGGGGCAATAGAAGAATATATCGACTACCCTTTTCCACACCCTGAATAAGTTGACTAATTAGGGAAGTTTTAATGCAGCCTGAGTGCATCTTCCTTTGCGGCGAAGAACCCAAAGTCTGCTTAGAAATAAAGCAGATCTGGGAGTGGATGTGCAGCGCATAACTCAAGCCCTGGATGACGTTCACAGTCCTGAAGTGACCAAACACCAGAACTGTTCACAAGAGTTTACAGCCGGGTCACTTCTTAGCTGGACCATTACTGTAATAGTAATAATAATAACAAAAACTAATGATAATAATAGTCAAAATAATGATCATAATAATTTTCTGAATAGCAAAATTATTTAAATATTATGAAATGTAGAAGAAATACTCAACAAGAGAACTTCGATTTATTATTGCGGAGGTAGAAGGGGTGGGAGCTTTTACCAGGAGTTTAGAGAGCCTAACTGACGCGTCCCCTTTAAGCCCTTACATTAAATTCTTTTTATCTTTAAACAGTTTTGTCTTTTTAAAGACTGTGTTGTCGTGACGTTTTTTTCTAATTATCGATTTCCAGTGTTAGATATTTAAAAATTTATATCAATCAATCATTAATCAGGTGTCGTCCTTCACACTATAATTTAACTGCTATGGATCTCCAATAGGCTATGTCTTTTTTTAACACTCTCTCAGAAGATGTTGACCTCTCATGTGTATCGTTGCTCACCACATGCTGTCTTGCCTTCGAAATTTCCATCCAGCATGGTTTTTAAAAGCTGTTTTAATGTGGCCAACAATTTCACTTGTCTGTTTATATATATATATAATATATATATATATATATATATATATATATATATATATATATATATATATATATTAGGGCTGTACCGAATATTCGCTTCGTATTCGCTTCGGGGCCGAATAGTGGACCTATTGACTATTCGGTATTTGTCCGAATAGTTGCGGTCGGGCCGAATACGAATAGTAGTTACCTTACACCCGCTTCTGCATACACTGCCAGAATGCTGACAACATGAAACAATTGGTTTTCTTAAAAGCTAATGCAGCTTTCATGCATTAACTAAGCTGTCAGTGACAATTTTCAAGTTAAGTTACTTGTTATAAAACTTAGGATTCTTTCATTCATAGTAATTAGTTACCACAGACTGACTGAAGGATGCAAAACATAAAATGTTTTTAAATGTTTACTATTCTGTACGAATACTAACTAGACATGGAAAGAATATAAACTCCGGCCACACCCAAGTCGATAAAATGAAAATCAAACGGACTGAAACATATAACCCTAATTTCTGCTTGGAAGAAGCTTTAGCCGGAGAGCGTTGTTGATTTGTGACTGAGGGGTTCGAGACAGTACCTGTGGAACCTGTATTCAACGAGATTGTGTCTTTCGCCACTGTCATGGGATTGTAGGTGGATAGCAGTGATATCAAAGAGCTTGTGGAAGAGCACAGCCAAGAGCTGACCATCCAAGAGCTCATCGAGTTGCATTGTCTTTCACAGCAAAAAGTTTTGGAGGAAAGTTTGTCAGAGGAGGAGGAGAAGGTAACAGAAAAGCAACAATCTTCTGACGAAATAAGAGAAGTGCTGGAAAGCATGGCAAACTGTTGCATCTTACATTGAGAAGAATCATCCTAATAAGGAAGTGGCTATGCGCGTTGCAAATGTATTTAATGATAATGCTGTGTCGTATTTTCGCCTAATTTTTAAGCATCGACAAAACAAATGTCTCTGAACATCTTTCTAGTAAATGAAACAATTAGCTATGTCTCATAGTGATTTTAACTTTTTTTCTGCAAATCGAATTCGCATACCAGGTTGGTTCGTTCTGCGTTTGAAGAAAATTTGAAGATGATTCACTCTCCGTAACAATATGTATATAATTTTCTTTGAATAAACGTTATACATAGCACTTTGTAAGTATTTTTTTTCGACATGGAACGCATTATCGTATTTTACTTTAATTTATATGAGAAAAATTGTATCGCATAACGAGTGTTTCGCTTAACGAGAATGATTCTTGAACGAATTATGCTCGTTAAGCGAGGTTCCACTGTATACTGTGCCCTTCAACATCTGCTAAAGTATCGCAACACCACGATCAAAATATATAAAACGTTAATAAGACCAGTCGTTTTATGTCGCTCTGAAACTTGAAGCAAAATAAAAGAAATGAGGCGTTTTTACAGGTTTTCGACCTTTTCACAGGTTTTCGAAAACCGTCTTAAGACATATCTTTGGACCCATCAAAGATGCAAACAGCGGGGAAAAGAGAGTTAGAAGCATCAACGTAACACATAATCTGTTTAGATCACCATTGAACACTGGCATCATGAGAGCTAACAGACTAAAATGGTTGGGGCATATTGAGAGAATGTCAGATGACAGAGAAGTAAAAACTGTATTCACCAGAGAGAGAAATAGGCGTAGACCACGAGGCAGACCTCCAAACAACTAGTGTCACAAATTGTACAGAGAAGACCAGCCAGAGAGATGAATGGAGACGAGTGATGTCTGCAGCAGTAAACCTCAAGGGCTCAGAAGGCTATAGATGATGACGATTCTGTGCTACTTTATGTGAAGTAAAAGTTCAGCGTACATTTGACATTATTAATGTATTTTTTTTTTTTTAGATATTTGTTATACTCTATTCGTATTCGTATTCGGCCGAATAGTTGGTCCCGTTATTCGTATTTGGCCGAACAGTGAAAATCATTATTCGGTACAGCCCTAGTATATATATATATATATATATATATATATATATATATATATATATATATATATATATATAGGTAATTAGTTTCGTATCTTTTACAGGACGTTACAGAACCAACCCCAACAGCCCCTGGCTGTTGTGTGGTTTTTCTAGGCAAATTTACGTTCAGTAGTTTGCCATTGTTTTTTTGGACGGTCGGCTTTCTTGATACCACTGTCGAAACCAACGCAAGGCGCATGGCCTGCAGCTGGGATCCAAGTCGGCATCATGGCATTACGAAGCGTTCGCATCGACTTAGCCACAGAGCCGACAGTATATATATATTTATTTATTTATATCTGTAGTTGTCTATTTTATTGTAGGCTATCTGTACGCCACTGAAGGCAGGGGAGAGAAACTGCACTTGTCCAGAAAACCTGGCTGGGGATGGCTACACTTGTTCCGGGACAATCGCTGATGAAGTCCTGGCACACCCCAACCTAACTCGTCTGGCCAGCTTGATGAAGGTAAGTGAGAACTGATGTTGACGCATGCCGTTTGGTACATAGTTCTTCTTTTCTTTTTCTTTTCTAGTCCTGTTCTGCCTTTCAGGTTTCGAAGAGAGATCAGGTGAGACGTTTTGTATGTGCTACGTAGGTGCGGGTATTCACAGTCTCGGCTAATCCAGAGATGAGACCGCATCAGGCGGCATCGTATGTGTGGCGGGATATACAGCGAAATCAAAATACAATGTGAACTTTATATCTGTCAGCGCGAAGCGATTGGGGGTGGCATTTCGAAGACGTGCGTCACACTGTGAAAATCTACCCCATGTGAATGATCATCACGTTATCAAGGACATTTTCAGGTACCCATTTGAGGCTGGGTCAACCCAGGGGGTCAGAGTAATTACTGATGTCAGACTAGATGTGGATTAGAATTGGAAAGTGCATGTGCTATTGTTAGAAAATGCAGTCATATTCGGTCTGTCTAAACATCGCGAGTGTTGCAAATAGAGCCAAAACCAATAAATAGACATTCAAGGTATGTATAGGTCAGGGTGGTCTTTACCCGAAAAGAACTGCAGGTTATGCTTGCCTGGTGTAGCTGTTAAGGGTACTGTTGAACAGGGTATTTGGGATCTGCCTTGTTGGTCTACCATCCAGACTGAGATGTTTAAATATCAAGATGGTATGGTAAAACCTAAGGTAACATCCCAGAGTGGGGAAACTCATTGATCAATCTGGCCAATGCAATGACAAGAAAATTCTGGTTCCTTCGGGATTTATAAATAATGGCAACACTATTATTTTTGTTATTCGAATCGACAAAGTCCTAATAGCTAATTAATTCCTGATTATAATATAAAACGCCCCATTCTTTAGGCACCTCGTTAGAAAATTAGGTCTGAAGTACGTCATGAGGTCAGGAAAATTGGTGAAGGAAAGCATAAAGCAGTTAGTTACCAAAAACGACGATATTAGGCAATCAGGCATCATAGCTTGAAATAATACATTATTTCCCCCTGTGATTTCTGGGGCCCTTTTGTAGAGAAAACAAGAATATACCCAAAAATATGTCGTAAGAGTCAACTAATTGGTAGCTTCTTTCGAAGTCGGAATGCACCTACCTGAGAGGCAAGGAACCAACAGCTGTATGCAGATGGGTGATATCTGTAAAACGGATACACACGCAACACTCAGGTTCTGGAGAAAGACTAAAAGTCCAGAAGTGGACTAACAACTAGAACTTTCCGCCCGAGTTTACAGCTGGTGAACGCGAAGAGGTAGTAAAAGAATACTTTATTGGGTACAACACATGACGGAAGGCATTGGACAAAGAGGAAGGAGAAGAATACTTTATTGGTACAACACATGACGGAAGGCATTGGACAAAGAGGAAGGAGAAGAATACTTTATTGGTACAACACATGACGGAAGGCATTGGACAAAGAGGAAGGAGAAGAATACTTTATTGGTACAATACATGACGGATGGCATTGGACAAAGAGGAATGAGAAGAATACTTTATTGGTACAATTCATGATGGAACGCATTGGACAAAGAGGAAGGAGAAGAATACTTTTTTGGTACAACACATGACGGAAGGCATTAGACGAAAAGGAAGGAGAAGAATACTTTATTGGTACAATACATGACGGAAGGCATTGGACAAAGAGGAAGGAGAAGAATACTTTATTGGTACAATACATGACGGAACGCATTAGACGAAGGGAAAGAGGAAGAAAACAGTATTGGTACAGTACATGATGGAAGGCATTAGACGAAGAGAAAGAGGAAGAATACAGTATTGGTACAATACATGATGGAACGCATTAGACGAAGAGAAAGAGGAAGAATACAGTATTGGTACAATACATGATAGAACGCATTAGACGAAGAGAAAGAGGAAGAAAACAGTATTGGTACAATACATGATGGAACGCATTAGACGACGAGAAAGGGGAAGAATACAGTATTGGTACAATACATGATGGAAGGCATTGGGCAGACATGGTAACGAATGTCACGTGTCATGGTGTCTAAGATGCTCCAAGTAGCTACCGTTACATAAAAATTTAACTGCCTGAGTCAGTAATGACTGTTTGAGATTAGCCGTCATTACAGTAATTGTACTATTGCTAATGCTCTTCCGGTTGTGTTTTGTCACTCTTGTCATTAGAGTAAAGTGTGTTGGTGACATCATTTATAATATTTATGGGTGGGGCGAAGGGTGTGTGCGTGTGTGTGTGTTTATATGTGTGTGTTTGGGGGCGGATGTTGACACATGCTGTTAGATAACTTGAGCAGGCCCATACCATACTCTATCATTTAAATAATCTGTTGCTGATTTAGTATGTAGAGAATTCACTGTTCTATGTCAGTTGATGGCATCACCGTTAACTCTTTTTTTTTTCTCAACTTGAACACTACCCCTACCACGTGGTACTCGAACGACAAGCTACTGCAAAAAGTTATACCAAAATATTTTAGGTAATTCTCTCTCTCTCTCTCAAACTCTCTCTCTCTCTCTCTCTCTCTCTCTATATATATATATATATATATATATATATATATATATATATATATATATATATATATATATATATATATATATATATATATATATGTGACCACTATTTATTGTGATGTTCGGAACCTTATCTCTAATAATTCTATTATATAATAAACACCAAAATACCGCTTCCCTATCTGGAGTGATTGCAGAACCGGTTTCATCACACCATTCCCCTACCTTGTCTACCGCTTCTGAAGTTCTGTAGATATTTCTGTTCTATTTCTCCACCGACTGTAGACTAAAACATCGCCAGTAAAACTTAGAACATAGAATGCCAGTCCCCACTGCATCAATTGCCGCTGTCCTGCTTGCATACATTCTGAAAAGCACATGGGAAATGGTGGAGTTCTATGGGAGGGCCGGCGCTTTACGGCAGGGTTCAAAGCTCCACAAACCTAGGCGAAAAGCAGTCTGCTGTTCATACAGGACCGCTGCAATCCAGTTGACGATCCAGAGACAGACCGCTTTGTGGATAAATGTGTACAGCAGAAAGAACATCATATCTAATCCAGTTATATGCATTCAAGTTTCAGTGCCGCCACCACTGTTTCACCATGCTTATTCTAAAAACCCCTTCTTTATATATATATCGGATCAGAAAGTCGTGGGTTCGCTCCATGGCGGAGCCGGATTTTTTATTTCAAAAAATGACTTTGGCTTCTTGGTCGACCAGCCTTGAGTGGGTACCGGGTGCAGTGCCGGGAAGTAAAGGCGGCCGGCGTGATGCTGACCACATCACCCATCGTGCCGATTAGTCTATAAAATATAGGTCTAGCCCTATACGCCTAAAAGCGTGAAAAAGGGTCCTTTACTTTACTCATATATATAAATATATATATATATATATATATATATATATATATATATATATATATATATATATATATATATATATATATATATATAGGCATCATAAGCCAGGATCGCGGCATTTGCCGGTGTATCTTTTCTTTGTCGGTAACTCCCTCACCCTCAAGGTAGGAGTTGGTATTTCTAAAGGTTTTCCTCTATTTATTTCACACTCAGCACATTAACAATAATAAGAGTGTATTGCATGGTCACAGAGAGCCTGAGCCACCTCTTCTCATATTTTCTTTGTGTCAGCCCACCTACTCTTGGTATTATTACCATTATCATTGTGAAGTGCTCTGCACATTTTCACAACTTGCGGTCACCAGCAGTATGTGTCGGTTCGTGTGTCTTCTTTTACTTCCGGTCTCTCTGCACCCTTTCGTAAGTTAGTCGATAACGTTGTATAATTCTTTTGCTTGTGTCTATTCTAATATTGTAATCATAACCTAACCCTGTACTCAGTATCACAGCGTGCATGTAACGACTGTAACTACCGTTTGTACTTTCCACTCATTTATCAGTCAGCAAGTCCTTTACGGAATGTTGCTCTCTTCACGGCACGCCTGAAAGTATCTCTTTCCTGAGCCAGCCCTTTAATGCCTCTTCAATGCTCTGCATCCGTTTACATTTCACAAGCTTCACCCTCTATTACCGTCTTTTCCAAGACAAAATGACGTTTGATGTTTGCCAGAATACTTCAATTTTCGGGATAAGATGCTGTTTATGAGCCAGTTGTGCTTGATGTTTAACTTGTGTAGAATGTCGATGTTTTTTTCTTTTTCTTGATCCATGGTATTCTGAGAATGTGTCTGTAACATTCGAATCCAAAATCTCTAATCTTTTTCTTCTGTGATTGAGTGAGACGACAGAATTTCTCCTTTCCAAAAGCGTTCAATGTTTTTAAATTTAATTTTGGCCGTCAAAAAGCACAGCAAAGAAGTAAAACTTTATTGAGCACGAAAAACCTATGGCAAAGCACCTGTAGATTATATAGTTAAAGTAAAATATCTTAAGATCGTGTATTTTTCCTGTGGCAACTAAAGGCTGAGTCCTGGATTCTCAGTCACTGAGGAAAAACGATTGTTTTTTTTAAATTGAAATGTTGTAGGTAAATTCTTAGAATACTATGGCTCAAGAAGAGGACGAACATAGACATTCTAAACGAGATGAACACCAGGAAGAACTAGCTCGTAAAGAGCATCCTGTCCCGAAAGTTGAAGTATTTTTTCTACAACAAACGTCATGGTGGCTTGGAAAAGACGATGATGAAGGGTGCAGTTTGTGGAAGGTGAGGCAGGGGTCGACCACCATGAAGATAGATACAGGAAATTGAAGAAGCATTGGCATTGAAGGCACATAGGACTTGAGAGCTGGCTAGAGAAAGGGATACTTTCAGGCGTGCCGTGAAGAGAGCGACGTTATGTGAAGGACTTGCTTATTGGTTGATAGAACGTATCAGCTAATTTATTGTTTTGTTTGACAAGCGGCTTAAACCGTGGGACTCTCATTAAGTGGATCCAGCTCCCCCCCCCCCCCAGTCAAGTAATGAGAGATGCAAAATTCACCTGTAGGTAGCAAAAAACAAAAATCCTAACTCGCACAGTTAGTTGCAGTTGCTCTAGCCATAGGACACTAAATCCTCAGACTCAAGACATCAACTGTCCACCACACCCATTTTTTTTATTTCTGACTCTACATTCTCTTTTAACGGACAAAAACAGGCAACCTTGTTTGTATATCTAACTAATTCTTCTAAAATCAAGCTCAATGATATCACACTTCCTAATTATTAAAAAAAAATCTGCCGTCTTTAAGGTTTTGGGTTCGAATCCACGTTGATGAGAATGTTTTTTTTTTTTTTTTTTTTTGTAATCGTCTTTAGTTCCTAAATCGACATGTTATAATAAGTGAAGAGCCTTTTTTTTCCACTCCAGTGTGGCGCATTGGGCATGTAAGAATATGTAGTACGGCTCTGGGCTTGACTCGAAATAATGAAAAAATGTGCACCATACAATTTACATAATTTCCTGAGAATGATCTGGGAAGTAAAGGCGGTAAGAAAATCATCCTCCAGTGATCCTCTTATGGGATGCAATTTTTCGATTTTTTAAAGCCCCACCCTAGCTCTTGCCAGGGGCCGCAATAGAGCCCGGTCATAAATATGTTCTAATGGCTTAACGCGGTTTCTTGGACCTATACACGGGTGATTCTTATCCACATGGTGGCACTTCGTTTCATCGGGTGTTTATCGCTTGTGTGATGTCCTAGTGTGGTAAACTGTGCTACAACAACAACAACTACTACTACTACTACTACTACTACTACTACTACTACTACTACTACTACTACTACTACTACTACTACTACTACTACTACTAGTATTACTACCACCACCACCACCACCACTACTACTACTACTACTATTACTACTACTACTACTACTACTACTACTACTACTACTACTACTACTACTACTACTACTACTACTACTACTACTACTACTACTACGGTGAGAAAGGGAACAAGCCATACTTCATTATATGGGCGCTGACACAAATAAAACATTGTAGAGAGAGGTGCTAAAGATGTTGAAGCTCTCAGGTTACATCACCTCTGCTCCTCATGGGCGGAGAGGGGTGCACTAAAGATGCTAGAACCCCCAATTTACATCGCCCCCTGCTCCACATGGGCGGCAATGGGTGCACTAAAGATGCCAGAACCCCAGTTTGCATTGCCCCTGCTTCTCATGTGTCGTGATTAGGAATATATGAATGTCTAACACTTGATAACCCAAGTGTAGTGTTTGTTAGGAGAATATGTGCATCTTTTTGTTTTTCTAACATTAATAAACAAAATGCATGGGTGGAAAATTGAATATAGAAAACAATATAGCGATAGAACTAAGACAATTATGAACGGGGTGGGGAAATTGCTACGAAAGTAAGGAAGGAAACACACAAAAAGAAGTAAATCAAATTTAAGAAGGGAGGAATGAAAGAAAGAAAAGAAAAGAGACAAGGAAAGAGAAAGATACAGAAAAAGAATGACAACCCGATACTCAAGTCAAACTTGATATTAACATAAAGTAATACCGGAGGGCTGCTGTCAAGTGTAATTCCCATTATGGGGTCATATAGTTTTCTCTCATTTCCCACATATGTCTAGTTTCCCGTTGTCCCCATTTTTCAGCGAATGCCCTGGGAAATCAAAATCTGCAGTAAACAATTTAGAAAATTAACAGACGAAAACGAGTTTCCTAAAATAAATCGCCGACTGCCGCATCCTGGTTCTTATAATAAGAATAAAGATAAAAGCATTCACGGTAAAAGCAACTACTTAAAGAGCATGTATAAATAAATATAAAACCAGGCGGGTAGAAAGCAATGCTGACAGGCAACTTAACATAAACTGATTTGTTTGAAATGTGTAAGACAGGTTTGGAAGGCTCCCATCTTGTTGTGTATCCGACAAGATATACGTATAAAAAAGCCTACCGAGTCGTAGCGTAAGTAAAGAGTAGAGGACCTCTTTTTCACACCTTCAGGCGTATTGGGCTAAATATACCTAGACCTAAATTTTAAAGAATAATCGGCACTTGGTGGGTGTTGTGATCAGTATCACCCCGACCGCCTTTACTTTCCAGTACTTTTACCTAGTGTCTATTTAATGCTGGGTCGAAACGTCAGTCAAGGTCATTTTTGAAAAACAAGTTCGGCTTTGTCGTTTCCTGAATTGACTCGCCGTGGCGTTGACGGCTAGACACCTGCTTGCGGATCAGAAGGTCGTGGCGGAGCCGGACTTTCTTCAGAAATGACCTTACTTCCAGGTTGACCCAGCCTAGAGTGGGTACCAGGTGAAGTCCTAGGAGGTAATGGCAGCCATCTTGATGCTGACCGTATCACCCACCAAGTGGCGATTGGTGTATAAAAACTTATGTCTAGCCCTGTATTCCCAATACGTCTAAAGGCGTGGAAATGGGACCTTTACTCTTGAGGACCTGAAACGATGACCTTTCGTTCAGTGAGTTGTAAAGTATCGATAAATTGTAGTAGTGCAGAGCAGCGATTTATAGTAATAATAACGCGATGACTTTCAACAACGATGGTCAACGAAGCAAGTCTGGCGTAAAATAATGAACCTTGCCAGTAAACGTGTGACAGCCCTTCAAGGCACAATCTGGAAAACAAACATGAGGCTAGAGCAAATTTCGCATGCGACTGAAATAGCAAAACTCGACACGCAACAATATACGGCTGCACAAGAATTCATTGTATTAACTGTCACTTCCCGTGTGGATTCCGAGTCCCTATTACGGGGTTAACAAGAACAGACCCACTGCCTAACCTAAAACATGTCGTAAAAGTCGACTAATTGTGAGATTCCTTCGATGTCGGAGTGCATCTGCCTGAGAGGCAAGAAACCAACAAGCTGCATACACATTAGTTAGATTTGTAAAACGGATGCACACGCAACCCTCAGATTCTGGAAAAAGACTAAAAGTCGAGAAGTGGACGAACAACCAGAACTTTCCGCCAGAGTTTACAGCCTGTGATCGCAAAGAAGAAGAACAGTCACAAGAATGACACAATAGATACATGTGACTGTACTTTTTAGGAGAGGCTAGACTTATTAAAAAAAAAAAAAGTCATCACTTCCTAACTAAGAAATGCTAAAACTTTTCAAATGGCTCGATTATATTTGATCAAAGGGTTTTATCTCAGGATATTTTTACAAAGACAGAAAGCAATTCCTCTTGTTGGAACTAGATGGTAAGTGGAACCGACTACAATGGAAAGTGTGGACATCTGGGAAATATCTTGTTAAAGACACATCCACATGTTATAAAGCCTTCAACTGTGTTTCACAGTAAAGACGAAGAATAATTATGTAAAACCACAGTACATACTTATGTTTAAAATGATAAGTTTGAATTAACATTTCAACATTTATTGATCAACTTCAACAGTATATGTTGTCAGCCACATCAGGGCTAAAAATCTAATGCAGTGGCAATGCACAATAGATAACAATCCTATGAGACAGAGCATACCATTTGTTCCAGAGCATGAAACATTACAAATGAATGTTCATGAACTGACAATCTAGTGTCATCTGGATACTCAACAGGTTCAGATTCGAGGTCTTCTTCTCTCCTGAATTCAATCGGACAATGTCCACCAACTTCATTAAAAAAGACAGATAAGGTACTGGCATTGAAGAAATCAGTCAGTGGGTTTCAGTTCGTTTTGTTGTTGTTGTTTTTTTGTTTTTTTTTAGAAATCACTTGTAGGTACTTAGGTACAGAAATCTGACAGCAGATTGTAGACCAGTAATTGTTTAGGTGCAGGTTTCTCTTGAATTAAAAATACTTCCCTATCACCCTGCACATCCAGTTCCTGCACATCCAGTTCCTGCACATCCAATTCCTGCACATACAGTTCCTGCAAAGTGTAGACTGGCACCAATGTACACAGTCCATAGGTTCTGCCTTTATAATTTGGACAGCCTTCTCCTGACACCGCATTAGCTTCTGGCATATTGTAGACTGCTATTACTGCTACTAGAACTAGGGTCAGGATCCAGCTCCTGCATCTTTTGGATTGACGGTTCTCCATATCACCCCACATCCACACACAGTCAATTGTAGAGTTAGGCTGGGCATTGTTATTG
This sequence comes from Candidula unifasciata, assembly GCA_905116865.2. NCBI lineage: Eukaryota > Metazoa > Mollusca > Gastropoda > Stylommatophora > Geomitridae > Candidula > Candidula unifasciata. Next base: position 126,656 of record CAJHNH020003957.1, read on the forward strand.
CCAGCTACTGGGTTCCGAGGCCAGAGTCGGACTTTTTCATGAATAAGAAAGACTGAGATTTCCAGCCATATAGACTTTTGCAGAGTACTGTTATAGCCATCTCCAGCTGGAGGGGAGCATCATCACGCCTAGACACATTGCAATGTTGGCAATGCAGGTGAAAAGCGTTTCTCTGTAATCTCCAACTCGGACTTCCATGTCTGGCCATTTTCAAGTCCCCAACACTGTTTCCGACGACTTAAGCTGTCACAGGATTTTGCCTTTCTTCCCTTCTTGAGACTCGTCCTAGCTCAGCGTTGACAGACAAAAAACATATTTAATGCCAAACCATTACCCCAAATATGCCAGAAAATGCCAAATTAAATATAACATTGTACCCACTTCACATCGAAAGCTCTAGATTGAATTTTTCACTGTCTTCCTCACTGGAACCAATGGAAGATATCCCGTAAACCTTTTGAGATGTAAAATCTTAAAGCATTTTCTAAGTTGGGATGAAGTCTTTGAAACTCATCTATAATGATACTATATTTCTTGTTCCGAAAATCATCCTTTAGTGCTGGCGATATATTTTTTTTTATTAGGCATGAACATTTAGTTCTATGCAACTGTATGTGGTCTAATGTACTCCCCCCGACCATACGCTCTAATGATTTCACTTAGATGATCTCCGTTAGTCCGTACCAGGACATCACAACAAAGTCAAACTGAAAAAAAAAAAAGATGCTAACTGTAGTTCTACATTGCTTTTAGTAAATCTGCCTGTTTCTAACGAAGGAACCATGAAAAAAAAGTGTGAACACGTCTTGATAAGAAAAGCCAGAGAAAACCTAAATATGCCAAAATATGCCGTCATAATCTTATGCCAGTTCAAATTCAAATATGCCATATTTGTGGAATCTGGCATCAAAAATGCCAATATGGCAACCATGTTCTAGCTGGCTATAGTTTCTCAGAATACTTTTGCCGCTTTCAGAACTGTGAAGCTGATTAAAGGATTTCAATTTGTTTGGCGTTATATCGTAGTTATTTCACATCTTTGTGCCGCTGAATTTTAAGTTGTTTGTGTTCTAAAATAAACATCCCTCCTTTATTAAAGCGTCCATCCTTCTGGCGCGAATTCAGAGAGGATTTCAAATCTGTCTTGAGACATACACGTAATTGTATTCCGTGTAGTGTAGAACAGCAAAGGTAAGAATGAGCGACATCATAACATGTACAAAATTAACTTGTAACCAGAATAGATAATTCATCTGTCTGTCTGTCTGTCTGTCTGTCTGTCTGTCTGTCTGTCTGTCTGTCTGTCTGTCTGTCTGTCTGTCTGTCTGTCTGTCTGTCTGTCTGTCTGTCTGTCTGTCTGTCTGTCTGTCTGTCTGTCTGTCTGTCTGTCTGTCTGTCGGTCTGTCTGTCTGTCTGTCTGTCTGTCTGTCTGTCTGTCTGTCTATATGCCTGCCTGTCTGTCGGTCGGTCTGACTGTCTGTCTGTCTGTCTGTCTGTCTGTCTGTCTGTCTGTCTGTCTGTCTGTCTGTCTGTCTGTCTGTCTGTCTGTCTGTCTGTCTGTCTGTCTGTCTGTCTGTCTGTCTGTCTGTCTGTCTGTCTGTCTGTCTGTCTGTCTGTCTGTCTGTCTGTCTGTCTGTCTGTCTGTCTGTCGGTCGGTCTGTCCGTCTGTCTCTCTGTCTGTCTGTCGGTCTGTCTGTCGGTCTGTCTGTCGGTCTGTCTGTCGGTCTGTCTGTCGGTCTGTCTGTCGGTCTGTCTGTAGGTCTGTCTGTCTGTCTATTTCTATATATCTCTCTTCCCTTACTCTGTCTAACTCTGTCTCTCTTTCTCTCTAATGACCAGATTTATCCAACTACCTTCGCAGTAGATACTCAGATATGCACACAGTCCACCGGTTTGATAATTCTTTACATAAGTGTATGTTCTGCGTCAAAAACGCCTCTATACGTAGTGCTACATCAACCGTGCATGTACTTGGAATTAGGTTAACCGCCAATCAACCATCGTTTACTCGATCTGTGAAACGACCTGGTCTGACATTATAACTAAATACCTTCCCTCTCATATGTTCAAATCGAATATAGCAGAAACGCTGAGAAAAATCACCTCCTTAAATAATTGAAGGTCCTTGCACCTTGCAGACCATACGACACAGCGTCAGTGCGTTCAGCAGATGCAGAAATATACGGGGCAGGCTCCAGTACAGCTGAAACTTGGATACACTGATGCTATCCACAGGTGTTTGTACTTTAGGGCAATTATGTTTTAAAATATTTTTAATCATGGGGTTTTGTGAAACCAGATCTGGGACATAAACTGTTGTATTGAGAGTAGTTTAAAGCAACAGACGAACGGTACAGAAGTAAAGAAATAGACACAAATGGCGGCAACACAGAAAAAAATGGGGTGGTGGGGCGGGCGGCGGAACCACTAACACAATTTTAAGATTTAAAGGGATCTATGCCTTGTTTAAGTGCGTAATTATACATGTGTTTGTGTGAGTATCAAGTAAATATCATTTGAAGAATATAAACAAGGGTTTTAAACGAGAACTTGCATATAGGCTAGGGGCGTTAAAAGATTTTTTTTTTCAGGGCAAGGGGCGCTCAAAGGGGCCCGAGTTCCCGTGGTGTTCAATACATACAGTTTACCAGTGAACGAACGTGTGGTGAATTACCAGGTACTAAAGGAATTAAACGTTGAAAAAGGCTCTTGGGTCCGCCTAGTCTAAAACTGATACCAGAAACAAATATCCAACTAATGAGGCAATTGGTCAATAAATATAATGGGTTAAAACCATACTCTCAGTCCGCCTATGGCAGTCCACTTGAACCTTTTTAAAACCTGCGGAAGGAGTCAGTAAAATTAAACCAAATAAGAACCGCACACTGAGCAATTACCACTCGTATTACGTGAAGTGCAGCGCGCCGTTTCTCCATGAGAAGCCGCCATGTTAAGTCCCATAAACCCCATTCAACCGTAAGGTTATATTGCAGCATCCGACAGTAACGAAGTGAAATTAAGTCCAGCCGGCCTAAGGCTGTATTACCCAAAGTTGTCCCATGTGGAAACATCGCTAATCTGACTGACAGACTGATTGACTGACTGACTGACTGACATTCAACTCCACCAGAACGGCACAACGAGCGATAAACACCCGGGGACACAAAGTGCCACCACTCGCCGAAAATCCCTGTTCAACCGTTAGGTTATAATTAGGGTCCCAGACGACAGGCCGGGATAGGGCTTTAAAAAAAAAGTTGCGTCCCTTATTGGTTATTCGAAGTCCCAATTTGGGACGCAATTGTTCATTATTTTAAGGCCCCACCGCGGACGCACTCGAGGGCCTCCTAATATAACCTGACGGTTGAATGGGGTTTCTAGGACTTGTGCCCGGGTGATCCTCATCCGAATAGTGGTACTTTGTGTCGCCAGGTGTTAGTCGCTCGTTGTACCGTCCTAGTTGGCTTGAATCACATACATATATACATACGGCCCTTATTGGGGCAAATTAGTCGTGTGATCTGCAGACCAGGAAAATGGGAGACACATTACACGAGACAGCTGGCACCTAAAGCAAAAACAAATACAAATGTAGATAGCAAATACATATTAAATTTCATAAAAGTTAGTTGTGTGTCCTTTACAGGACATTGCAGGACAAACCCCATAATTGCCTTATCTTTTTGGACGATACCACTGTCGAAACCAACGCATGGCGCAAGGCTCGCAGCTGGGATCGAACCCGACACCCCGGCATTGCGAAGTGCGTTCGCAACGCCTAGGACACATACGCCGATATAAATATAATATTATAAAACAAAAGTGTTGTCGTAATGCCACATCTGTTTGTTTGAAGGTCGTTTCGTGGTTCTCTCCTTTACCAAGGCGTGCAACTCCCCCAATATCTTCTACATCTACAACGCTGTTTGAATTGACAAAAATGTTTTCAAAAAACATAAATTCTTCTTACAACCAGTTTAAAATACCAACTGTTAACGGAACTTGGTCGTAAGTCAAGAAGGCCTTCTAGAAGGGCTAACGCCATCGAGTACAACGAGCACCAAACCGCGTTCCTTGTTATGTTATTGCACACATTTTTGGCGTCACCATGATAGGTTGGATGTCTTGCCTTCCGATTCCGAATTGAGAAACAAAAATTCCAAACTCGATCCTTTTTCAGCCACCCTAAGGCCTACTATATGACAGAATGTTCCTTAGCTATCTTATTTGATGTCCTTTTATTTGTGGTGTGAGGTCACACCTGATGTTCCTGTTCTTTGTCTTCCTGAGTCCCAAGTCCGGTGTGGTGCTTGGGGTTCCGGGTCCTAGTCTGGTTTAGCTCTCTTCAACTCCTATCTCTTTAATTGCTATGCCTTGCCTTTCCCCGGCTCTGGCCTCTGGTATGATCTGCTCTCGTTGTCATGTCCCAGAAAGATGACATCGTGGCATCCCTGGGACGTTTGACGTTAACAGATCTTTAAATGTGTGGATCCTAACAGCTGTTGGTAGAAGGTAGGAACACGCAACAACCTATTTGAGATTATATTACGTAATTATCTAAAATAGTACTTACATTTTATTTTAGCTTGCTTACTGATAGTACTTTCTTCGCCATCTGTTAATTCATTGCTCTTTATTGATTTTTAAAAACAGCGACAGTATTCAAGTATTTAGTTACCTTCATAATATCACATGAAAAATGTATTAACCCATGTGCGTCATCAGCAATTATTCTTACGTCAGCAAGTTCACACAAACCCTTATAATGAGCAATATTATGCTTATTTGTTAGGTCAGTTAACTGGGTTGCCAACAGACGACAGGCTGTGCCAACCGCTTGCAAATTAACAGTTCTTCTTCTTCTTCTTCTTCTTCTTCTTCTTCTTCTTCTTCTTCTTCTTCTTCTTCTTCACTTCTGTTCTGTTTCTAGCTCTTCTGGCTGCCACGACCATAGGCACATCGTGCTGTTGTAGAGTTTCTCTGATGTTATCCTTCCATCTTGTTCTTGGTCTACCCCGTGCTCTACGTCCTTCTTCTCTTTCCATGTATGCTTTGTATGGTATGGTGTCACAAGGCATTCTCTCTTAGTGGGCAAACCATTTCACTTGCTGTCTTTGTATGTAATCCAGAATTTGTTCTGTGCCGACTTGTTCTCTTATGATCTCATTCCTGATCTTATCTCTTATGGTCACTCCTACAGCCCTTCTCAGACATCTTATATCCGTGGTTACTAATTTTCTTTTATGGTTTGTTGTGAGTGACCATGTCTGGCACTGGTAGCACAGAGTTGGAATAAATATGCTTTGAATAAAAGTCTCTTTGTGCTGATTGGGATTGTCTTATGCTGTAAGAGGGGGGCTAGCTGTCCCAATACTTGGTTTGCTTTACTGCATCTAATATCAATTTCTTTATCCAATTTCCCATCTTCGGTAAATGTAGTTCCCAGATATTTAAACTCAGATACCTGTTTAATGCCTTTGTATTCTATTGCTATGTTTAGATCTGTCTTCTTTTTTCCTATTGACATTACTTCTGTCTTTTCAGTGTTGATTCTCATATTATTTGTTTTACATTCTTCATTCATGGATATTAGATGTTGTTGCAATTTCATGGCTGTATCTGCTATCAAGGCCTGGTCATCTGCAAAGAGTAATTCGTTGATCTTACTAAGATCTTCATTCATGGGCTTGGCATTCTTGCATATACTGTCGATGTAGGTGATAAACAGCAGTGGTGATAAGACACACCCCTGTCTTACTCCAGATGTCACTGTGAAAGGATGAGATGTTCCCTGATTTATTCCAACTACACTTCTACAATCCCTGTATAAACTTTTGCGCACTTCGATTAGGTGTTCGCTTACTCCATATCTTGCCATTATTTTCCATAATAATTGTCTGTCGACTCTGTCAAATGCCTTCTCCTGGTCTACGAATACCACAAATAAGTTCTTTTGTATTCAATGTTCTTTTCTATTAACTGTTTAAGTGTGAAGATTGCATCTGTGCAGCTTCTATTTCTCCTAAATCCCATCTGTTCTTCTGCCAGCTGTAGTTCTATCACTGGTCTCAGTCTTGTTTCTGTTATCTTGGCATGCATTTTGCCAACATGGCTTAAAAGAGAGATGCCTCGATATTGACCGCATTCTCGTTTGCTTCCTTTGTTCTTCCACAATGGTATAACTATTGCATGTTGCCAATCAATAGGGGCCGTTTGCTGTACCCATGCTGCATTGAATATTCTGTGAAGCCATCTGATGCTGCTTTCACCTGCTGCTTGAATTATTTATGTTGGTAATCTATCAGCTCCTGGTGCTTTATATTTGGGAGACTGTTTAATGACTTTTTCTATTTCATCCATTAGTATGTGTGGTTCTAACACTGTTGCTCTGTGCTCTTCAGTTGTTCTTTCCTGATGATCTCCTAGAGGATTAAAGAGCTCATTGAAGTATTCCCTCCATCTTTCTGCTAACAGTAATGTGACCAAATGTATGTTAATAAGGACAAGAGAATTAGAAAAATATTAAAGTTAGTTGTGTATCCTTTACAGGACGTTGCGGAACCAACCCCAGCATTTTGTTGTTGTTTCTGTTGTGGTTTTTTTAGGCAAATGTTACGTTAGGTAGTTTGCCATTGCTCCTGAACTGTCAGGGCTTGGTACCACTGTCGAAACTAACACAAGACAAATCGTCCGCAACTGGTCGAACAGAAAAATATTACGTAGTATAAATTCACAGAGATGTTTTCTCTAGGTGATGCCGGTGTGTTGGGAAACGAGCAGGCAAAAGACTAGTTGGTTCTACACTACTTCGTGGTGAAATAATGCATGACGAGCTAAATGATGTGAGGGCTTTTTCGGAGAGAGTGAACAGTGCGAAGTCACAAACAGATCATTACGGTCTGAGGAGAATGGCGCTGCTGGAAAGTTAGCAAGGGATCTGGCCGATTCTGAACACTCAAGGGAAAGGCAAGATAAATGTAGTCAGACAGGTACTGGTACCATCGGAATTGGAACTCTTCGCTTGCTGTTGAAGATGGGGTAGCAGTGCTTATGGGAGTGTGGCGAGTGTTATGATGTTGATTCTTAATTCAGCATTTAAAATTCAAAGAGAGTGCTTAAATTCTACACCGGTAACAACCCATTGTAATAGCACAAAGCATAACATGTGACTAGAAAGCTAACGGAGAGAATGAAAAAGGACCCACACAAATACACAAGAACGATTTGACAAAGGTCTTTATCAACGTTATACTAAATGCAACACAAACTGTACCTATCCACCAAGTTTCCGTGAGCTATATAATGTTTAGAAACGGACCGAGTTCTAATGGACAAATTGATGTTCGGACACATGTGAATACTGCCACAAGAAACACGCGAAGAACCGATTCCCGATTCTCACATACGTCATTCTTAAGCGGAATAACACTGGTCGGATAAACAGGTAGAAGATCTAACTGCTATACAGCTATTTACAAAAACACTGGTCGGATAAACAGGTAGAAGATCTAACTGCTATACAGCTATTTACAAAAACAAAAGTATGAGTATCGTGGGACAAGGCGGAGGGGGGTGGGGGGGACAACTTTTAACCTGGTATTCATCGCTGTAACAGAATCAGAAGCAGAAAAAGTAAAAGAAGAAGAAGAAGAAGAAGAAGAAGAAGAAGAAGAAGAAGAAGAAGAAGAAGAAGAAGAAGAAGAAGAAGAAGAAGAAGAAGAAGAAGAAGAAGAAGAAGAAGAAGAAGAAGAAGAAGAAGAAGAAGAAGAAGAAGAAGAAGAAGAAGAAGAAGAAGAAGAAGAAGAAGAAGAAGAAGAAGAAGAAGAAGAAGAAGAAGAAGAAGAAAAAGAAAAAGAAAAAGAAAAAGAAAAAGAAAAGAAGAAGAAGAAAAAGAAAAAGAAAATATTAAAGGTAGAATGTTTCGAATATTATACTTCACTGTGTCGTACGGTTTAGGGTATCGACTGTTCATGGTAGTTGGTTCTTGTCCTCACGCATATTCCCATAGAAGCAAACATTCTTTTTTTTTCTGTACCATAACCTCTTATGAGCCGTTGAAGCGTTGTCTGTAACTCCTACTCATCTGTGGCCTGCTCCCCTCATCCATCTGTCCCTAAAGTGCAAATTTGTTTATCACATAGTAAATACAACAGCAGGTCTGTTCAATTTAATTTACTCAGGGACCAGAATATTGGAAATACGGATCGTCGCGGGTCAGATGCCTGAGCCCCAGCATGAAGAGAGCATATATTAGGGTTTGAGGTTTGATCAACGGATCAAAATCATGGCACACGGGTAGTAATCCATAAGTGCTCCGTATGGAGAGAGAAATAAAAGAATACAACTGGCAATAATCCGCGAGCCAATCGCTAGACCCAGAAGGATCATATTTGACAATCGTGCCACAGTACCGCCAGTTGAATAGCCCTGTGCAACCTTTACAGGGCGTAGCAGAACCAACCCCAGATTTTTTAAAGCTTTTGTGGGTTTTTTAAGGCAAATTTAAATCCAGTAGTTTGCCATTGTTTCTGGACAGTCGGCTTCTTGATACCACTGTCGAAACCAACGTATCCTGTCATCTCCTTGTGAGATGCAATTTTTCTCTATTTTGAAGCCCCACCCATAAATATGGTCTAATGGCTGAACGCGGTTTTTAGGACCTCTCCACGGTGATATCCACATGGTGGCACTTTGTGTCATTGGGTGTTTATCGCTTGTGGGATGTCCTGGTGGGGTAAAAATCTACTCTACTAATAAGGAGCTGTGATTGAACCCGGCACCCTGGCATTACGAGGCGCGTTCGCAACGCCTAAGCCACATACTACAGTGTACGCATCATTAAAAATGTCATCTCATGTTTCTTTGATTCGTGTAGCAAGAGACAAGATAAATTGTCCCTGTCAGTAACTTGTTCTCTTCTTTGACGGCGGAAGTGCTAGCTTTCTCTTTGTCACATACTCGCTTAAAGAAATAGGCATAGAGGGCGGTGGGGGGGGGGGGGGGGGGGGGGCACTTGATACGTCCAGATTTCGTGATTTTATTGTGTCCATTGTTTCCGGTTTCTGCTCAGACAGACAGCTCCAGTTGTAAAACATTGCTCTTGTCCTCAACGACTTCTTTTCTAAATCCAAGAATAGACGTTCTGGTTAACTTTTTTAGATGAGGGTTTTATAGAGTCGCCAGCACATCTCTTTATGTGTAAGGTTTCCTTTGGTTTCCATGTTGAAACAATTTATTTTTCTTCTGAGGTTTGAATATATTGTGATATTTGGTTGCCCTATTTCACAGTGACTTTGTATAGCAGAGTTTGTGAATGTTCAATGTTGAATGTTGAATTAAGAATCGACATCACAGCACTCGGGACACTCCCAAAGTGCTCAGTGCTTCTTCTTCTTCTTCTTCTTCTTCTTCTTCTTCTTCTTCTTCTTCTTCTTCTTCTTCTTCTTCTTCTTCTTCTTCTTCTTCTTCTTCTTCTTCTTCTTCTTCTTCTTCTTCTTCTTCTTCTTCTTCTTCTTCTTCTTCTTCTTCTTCTTCTTCTTCTTCTTCTTCTTTCTTCTTCTTCTTCTTCTTCTTCTTCTACTTTTTTTTCTTCTTCTTCTTCTTCTTCTTCTTCTCTTCTTCTTCTTCTTCTTCTTCTTCTTCTTCTTCTTCTTCTTCTTCTTCTTCTTCTTCTTCTTCTTCTTCTTCTTCTTCTTCTTCTTCTTCTTCTTCTTCTTCTAATTCTTCTTCTTCTTCTTCTCCTTCTTCTTTTGCTGCTGCTGCTTCTGCTTATTTTTTTCTTTATCTTCTTCTTCTTCTTCTTCTTCTTCTTCTTCTTCTTCTTCTTCTTCTTCTTCTTCTTCTTCTTCTTCTTCTTCTTCTTCTTCTTCTTCTTCTTCTTCTTCTTCTTCTTCTTCTTCTTCTTCTTCTTCTTCTTCTTCTTCTTCTTCTTCTTCTTCTTCTTCTTCTTCTTCTTCTTTGAGTTTGTGATGAGTACATTATGTATTTACCCTAGTGTATTATCATCAGTAGCTATTAGAAAACCATCATCCTTAGCGTAAAGTGCCTTGACGACTGACGTGGGCGTTTATTCCCCTCTACAGCCTGTGATGTCTAACACCATTCATTAGTTTATATGCTTAGACCTGTCCATGCTGTGGTAAAGGATTGTCAAGGCACTTCTCGTTTTCTGTTCCTCTCTGTCTACACATATTTCCAGTGGTGTACATTAGCAGTATTAAAATACTGGGTCGTTAACTGTTTCGATCCGGTTGAATATTTTTTATTTATAAGATTTCTTTTCGTTTGAACGCAGTTATTTACTATCTCTGAAGTCTCTCTCTCTCTCTCTCTCTCTCTCTCTCTCATACACACACACTCTCTCTCTACACGCACACATATGTGTGTGTATATATATATATATATATATATATATATATATATATATATATAAATATATTTATGTACATACATACATGGGGGCCACCTTAGTGTAGCGGCTTGACCCTCCTGCGGATCGAAAGGTCGTGGGTTCGGGTCCTTTCAGACCAGGACTTTAAAAAAAAAAAAAACTTTGGCTCCCAGTCCGACCCAGACTTGGGTGGTTACTAGGCGGAGTCCTAAGAAGTAAAGGCGGTCTGCGTGATGATAACCATATCATCCACTAAGTGCCGATTGGTTTGTAGATTATAGGTCTAACCCTATACGTCTTATACGTCTAGAGGCGTGGAAAGGTCCTTTATTTTACTTTACTGTATCTTCACGTGGTGGAGTTTATTCGAATAGATAGTTGCGAAACATTTACAGGATGTGGTAGAACTAGTCCAATAATTTTTTTTTTAATTATACTAAGCAATTTTAATATTTAGTAGTTTGCCATCGACCTAAACAGTCAACTTTGGAAACCCCAGTCAAAATACACGCTTATAGAAGTCTTGCTAAATCACGCGCACTTGTAATCAAACCGGGAGTAGTTATGCGCTGTAATTGAGCGCGCATTTGGCCTAAACCGCCTTCTTTATCCTCAGTAAAAGATGGCGGTCAAATGTGCTTGGTCTGTTCTGGCGGTTGCAACCGCCAGCGTCTTTATCCTTAGTAAATATCGATCGGGCGGTTGGTGACGGCACGTGTGACTGGTTTTCCCGTGCGGGGAAAGACCTATGGTGCATAAATCGATATGTTGTCTCCATAGCAACGGGTGACACATTGTTGGTATGTCGGGGTGTGTGTGTTTTTAGGTGGAGTGATTTAAGGAAGGCAAATTGATATTTCTCTAGTGTATTATTGTTCGGACGGACAAAGCGATACTTTGCAGGCGCATTATTATCTTCATAACTGCAGGTGACAGGTAGCGTTATATAAAGGGCGAGGTCAGAAACAATAGTTAGGCAAGCAGCAGGGAGGACGGGGCAGGGGCGATAGGTCGACTAATAGAGTCGGCGCGGGCTTATGGGTTCTGTAATAGACACAATTAGGAGTGGTTTGTGGACTATACGTTATTATTTTATTCTGTTTAAATGCCGCGGTGGTCGCCTGCGCCGAGTTTTACAGCCGTTTTCGTCTTCGTATAGACAATACGTCAACAAACGAATCATTTAGCGCCTCGTTTCGCCCTTAATCATCAAAACAAGTCCGGACATGTCGAGTTTAAATCGGTTCTACAAGGCCACTGTGCGAATATAAACAGCCTGAGCAGCAACCATCTTCTTATTGCCGACGTTATCCGATAACCGAAGATGTCTACAGTCCCGACTAGTTGGGTGTATATGACTAGAAGCGACGAGGTGGTGAAACCTTTAGTCGCTGGTTTGAACGCTGTTTCAGCCTCGCTTTATACAGGGACACCTGTACTCCACTTGAGACGTTTCTTTCGCAAGGCAGATCTCAAATTTCCCACCAAAACGGGACTGACACTAAGTCGCCTAGAATTTGAGCAACTACTTGAGCTAAAGACGGAGATCCTAACAGAGTGTGATCGACTGGAGCTGCTAACCATTCCTTGTTACCCGCCTACACCCATGATTACAGAACCCTACGCTGACGAGAACAGCCCCATCGACAACACTGACGAATATATACTGGATCATGTCATCCGACACATTGAGACTGTCGAGAACAGCTGACCTGCTGTTTCTATAGATGACTCGATTCCTTGGCCACTTGCAAAGAGAAGATGTCTAAGTTCACTTTGATTTTATGAATAAAAGAAATATAAAACGCAAAATTTTGTTGTGTTACTATTTTTGTCTTAGTTATAAATATTGTATAGTTGTTATGTATATATCCACCTTATACAGGTACAGCCAGCTATTCACAGCTATCTATTAGTCTCTAGTTTATAAAACATAAAATAACCAAGGACACTAACTCCTTAACGTTACTCAGAAAAGGACAGTTTACGACGACGCGGATGACGATGGCGCCCAAGCGACACTTTCTCTCTACCATCAAACCACCTTCCTAGGTTTCTTTATCTATCCCCTAAAACGACCCCGTGGGCGTGCGAGCGTGCGTGCGTACGGGCGGGCGGGCGTACCCCGTTGAGCCACACCAACTGACGAGTTTTCCTAAGCCGACTGCTCCAGCAGAATAACCACTGAATCCTACTCACCAATCAGAACCTTCCGATATTTATTTATAAAGTCAGATAGTCTGCCAATTATGCCGCTTCTCTTCGGTCCTCAACAGTATTACCAGACACCCATCATTCTGTCGTAAATTCTCCTTTTTACTACAGCTCAAACCATCCCTGAACGATCGACCTTCGCTCCCATGATACAAATGATGATGATGGCGCTCGAGCCGCCCTTTTTAATATATCCCCGGACATCACGCCGCCTTCCTAGGTTTCTTTATCGCAAGTCTAAAACGACCCCTTTGCCGCCTGTAACTGCCGTCTATAAATCTCTTTTCATATCCCCTAACTTGTTGTAACATATATATCCCCCGCTAACAAACCACTCCTAATTGTGTCTATTACAGAACCCATAAGCCCGCGCCGACTCTATTAGTCGTCCTATCGTCCCTTCCCCGCCTGCCCTGCTGCTGGCCTAACTATTGTTTCTGACCTCGCCTTTTATATAACGCTACCTGTCACCTGCAGTTATGAAGATAATAATGCGCCTGAAAAGTATCGCTTTGTCCGTCCGAACAATAATACACTAGAGAAATATCAATTTGCCTTCCTTAAATCACTCCACCTAAAAACACACACACCCCGACATACCAACAATGTGTCACCCGTTGCTATGGAGACATCATATCGATTTATGCACCATATGTCTTTCCTCGCCCGGGAAAACCAGTCACACGTGCCGTCAGCAACCGCCTGATCGATATTTACTAAGGATAAAGACGCTGGCTGTTGCAACCACCAGAACAGACCAAGCACATTTGGCCGCCATCTTTTACTAAGGATAAAGAAGGCGGTTTAGGCCAAATGCGCGCTCAATTACCGCACATAACTACTACCGGGTACCTTTGACTGACAAAGCTTGTTCGTAACGCCTAGCCACGGACGCCGAATTATTTCAGGAAATTACTGGAAATATTTCCTTATCTAAGCGCACGTCTTTTCGTTTCTGAGCGGGATTCAGATCATAACTTTAAAATAATTACGAGAGACACATCAGATATTGTTATTTTGATAGACAAACCAAGCAGAAACTAAGAAATCGGACAATGCTGGTAATTGCCTAATAAAAAGCCGTAAATTGCTTTTCTAGAAAGCTCATCAGCCAAACTATTTTGTTTTTAAATGTGCAAAGAAGGCTGTTCTTTTTTGCATTTCTGTGAAGAATTATTATTTGAAAAGAAAAAAAAATCAGTATTTATAATATTATAGATGTTTACAGGTTTAGCACGAAACAAGACAATGTCACGTTAACTCTCATTCATTGTGTACATAACAAAGATCTAGTACATTACCCTTTTCTTTGTAAAGAGTATTATTATTATTATTAATATTATTAAGGGCCCCAGATATTACCGTGCACTGAGACTGTTTCTAAAATAACCTACCAGAATACAAGTGTAGAGAACTTATATAACAAACTAGTATCCTTCTTTATTCTTGTGAAACCCACCTTGGCCCAAGCCAGTGCAATATCCAGAGAACCCATACGCTAAGTCGGCCTTACATGTTTGAAATATTCTTAGTGCACCGGATGACTGGACCCCTCTCTGCAGAACGCCCAAGCCAGCTTGCACGGATATCCAGAGAACCCATCGCTAAGAACGGCATTTTGAAGAATAGTGCTCGCGTACCCTGCGGCCACTTCCATCTTTCGTTTTTTCCCTACACTTCTTTTTTTTTTCTTCTATCCTGTAAAATGAAGGAGACGCGTTGGTAATGTGTTAAAGCATCCTGTTTGTAAAGACCCATTGATCCTCTACAGCTGATGTGGTCTGTATCCTTTTGATCATCTGTACTTCCCTCCCCATTATCTAGTAATAATTCTTTGGTTAGGGTGAGTTTAGAACACAACCACACACAGATTCATGCACACACAAACGCGCTCGTACGCACACACGAACACACCCTTTTCCTCTTCTCCTGTCCCTTTTCACATTTCCCCTTTCCGTATGAATTTTGGGACCTCATTTCTGGGGTAAAAGAATAGACTCGCGTACCCCAACCAGCATGCCGTAAGACGCCTAATTATACATTTTTATAAATTGGATCTGATAGGCCGACGGGAGTAGATATCTCAGCCAAGCTGTAAGCCACAAATGCATTTTAAGGGCGAACGAAGAAGACAAGAAAAAAAAAAGAGGCGGAAGACAAAGAAGAAGCAGTCACAGTGTGACACAATCTATTCTTCCTTGCCACCCAAGTGTAAGCATGCCTAAATGGAACATGTATGATAGAGTTCTTCTGTCTTTCTTGTGTTTAACAAAACTGCCAGTGTTGAAACATATCCGATGCAATTAAGTTTGTTTATTATAAAACACAATGTCACTCCATGAACGACGAATACGTTTTTTTTTTTAAAAACAATGTTACGAACACTACAAGTTGTTATGACGATCGCGGCGCCTTTCTAAAACAGTTTACTGGCTGTTACTCATCTTTTTTAGGTCTCTTCTGACCAAGCTGAACTTTCCGCCATAAAGTCACTGCCATGCTCACAAGTTACGGCCCTTGTCGACCGCTCAGCTCAACACCCCTGGACCAACTGCCCGCCTGATCGCCTGATCTCCTTCTTCCCTCTTTCTTGTTATTTCGTTATCTCTTTTTTTTCCACAATGCTCGGGCTATTTCTCCACCGCTGTCATCCAACCGTTTACCTGTTTATCTCTATCTTCCTAGATTCTCATTTTCATCTGATCGAAAGATTAATATGCCCTTCTTGTCTGTATCTTGTAAATAAACATTAAGGTCTACTGTATTTGTAAATTGTTGCTGTGATTGTTATTCGACATATGCTTAGTTAATATAAATTTATGTAACCTATAGCGCCATTGAATGGTTTGAAATGAATTCTGTCCGTATTCCATAGTTGTGGATTTCAAGCTGTACGATAGACATGGCCAAAAAGACCCATTTTTTTTCATAGTGCCTAGTTAACCATGTTCTTAGTGCACTTTTATCCATGGCAAGGCGCACACGCCGTCTGGAAGTGACAGGTTCAATTCCCAGCAAGGTAACTTTAGCTTTCGATGTTTATGTTGTCTAGTGTGTTCTTCTATCTTTCTACTTCTTTCTAAGAGTGCCGATCAATACACTTTATGTTTTTTGCAAGTGTCTGTCATCTGTCCTCGCTGTCATCCGTCACCTGATGCCTAAAGTAAGTAAAAACAGTCCGACATTAGATGGTGATGGTGATTTCCAAGAAAAAAATGTGCTTACATGTATAATAAAAGTCAAAGACTTTTGGGAAAAAAAAAGGGGGGGGGGGGGAGAATACATAAATGTTAATATCTAGGCACATGGATAGCATACGATGGAAGCTGTATCACAGAGGTAAAGCACAAAACAGGACAGACCGAAGGTGTCATTTATAAGCAGTATTTGGTTTACAATTTCATATTAAAAGTTCACCGTCTGGGTTTCAGGGCCCCTTTGTGGGGGGTAACACAAAATAGACCCAAAAGCATGACGTAAGAGTCAACTAAATGAAGAGCTTCCTTTGAAGTCGGAGTGCATCTGCCTGAGAGGCAAGGAACCAAGAGTCTGCATTCAAGTTTATCAAATCTGTAAAACTGATGCACATGTAACACTCAGGTTCTGGAGCAAGACTGCAGTTCAGAAGTGAACGGACAGCCCTAAGTTTTTAGTCACATCAACTGTAACTAAGTAACCGTTTAGTGTTGTTTGAAATTCCGTATGCCAACTGTTAATACTTATATCCTCGTATGAACTGTGTATAACAAATATAAATAAACTTCAAGTTTCATTTTGCGTTTTTTGCCGTATATAAAAAAAGACATCTCTTCAAAGCAAACAATCAGTGTTTACAGTTAAATGAATAACGGAAACGGGAACATCAAATTGCGCGCTATTTCATAGGACTTTGAATCTTGCTAGCATAAACCTACCACGAGTAACTTAAACGAAACTGTTCATAGTATGCTCGATAGGCTATAAAAATAATCACCAGGCATCGCTGCACATCTGAACTGATAAAATATCTCCAGGCGTGTCTTAATTAATGAATGATCGATTTTTCAAAGTATTAGTCAAACAAACGTCTAAGAAATGTGCCACGGATCTATTTCTTGTCGCTTGTATTGCTGTCTCGTACTTGATTTCATGCCTTCAGCTGTTGATTTCACATATTTTATATAGTTCCACCTCTTTATGTTGACCACCTCCCTATCTTGACCACCTCCCTATGTTGACCTCTTCCTTATGTTGACCACTTCCTTATGTTGAACACCTCCCTATGTTGACCACTTCCTTATGTTTACCACCTCCCTATGTTGACCACCTCCTTATGTTGACCAACTCCCTATGTTGACCACCTCCCTATGTTGACCACCTCCCTATGTTGACCAACTCCCTATGTTGACCACCTCCCTATGTTGACCACCTCCCTATGTTGACCAACTCCCTATGTTGACCACCTCCCTATGTTGATCACCTCCCTATGCTGACCACCTCCTTATGCTGACGGTCGCAACACATTTTCAATGAAAGACTGCCACTTAGACTAGTACGCACAATAAATAATCTAACCTCTACAACTTCACCAGCCGGTAGTATCCAGCAGCATCTGCGTGTGTGTGTTTGTTTGTTTGTTTGTTTTGACCGCATTTAAAAGGCCAAATGGTCCATTGTACTTCTGGTGTCCTGGAGCAGCGTCACAGAGAAAGCTTATGATAGGCAGGGAGCCTAAGCCCTTTCCCCATTAATTATCCACGGCGCGCGGGGGGGGGGGGGAGGTGTCAAGAGGCGTAAGCCTTGTTTAAATGCACATTAATAATAATAAATGCATTTCATAACACGAGTGTATAATCAACTGATTGAAAAGACACAATCTGTACATTGCTCATGGATTGGTAAAGTTGCGCCCCTTGACCCCCTTCGAAATTTTTTTTAAAGGGAGGCGGGGGAGGGCAGATAAGTCTCAAGTCGCTAGACTGAGATGTAAAACAAGCAGTGTTGGATAACGACCGTACACTAAAAAAGTCAAAATCAACCCACCCCTCCCCCCCACCCCCCAAATCACATAAATCACGCGTAATTTATGTGTTTTTCTTCGATGTATTGTTTGTCTCTGTCTCGCACTAGCCATTAATCTGCTCATCACACCCTCCTTTTATTCCTCTCACCCACTTCCAGACCCACAAACCGGTATGTCTCTATTATGTACGCATGCGAGGGACTCATATTTCCTGCCAACATTCAATCACCGTAATTTGCAGGACAGGCCGCTCCGGCAAAAACATCGCCGTTCACAGGAAGCACCCAGACATGCATCTCATGGTCTATACAGGGTTGTTTGCTGTAATTGCTGTAATAGTCGTATCCCATCTTTCTGCGATATCCATATATCCTGTGTCACTGAACTCGATGGGCCGTCAGTCTGTCTTCTTTCCGGAGAACATTTGAGCATAGAGAGAAAAAAAGTATCTGTTTTATGCGCTTCCGTCACGATCGTTCTCTTTCCTCTACCTTTTATCCCCCAGTGAAGCAAGGCCCTCAACCAGCTTACACCAAGTCTTTCTATGCTTCGCTATTGAATGCAGCTCCCCCCATGTTCTCCTCAACTTTTTAACTTCACTCTCTGACTACCTTCTCAAATTTTTCCGCCCGCCTTCATTTCTAATCCCCTGTAGGTTTCAGTGCAAAGACACTCTAATTATATTTTTCGCCTGGTTCTCTAGCGTAGTTGGCTAAACCGGACTGCGCGGTGACCGGATGACGAACTCCTTGTGGTCCGGGTTCACTCCCGGGGGTAGGCAGAAAAGCCACATTTCCTCCCAGATTTACGGTAGCTGTCATGGAATCAAGGCCGAAGGGTTGCGATATCATGTTTTACATCCAGTTTATCTATATGCAGACTATTGGTTCCTCGCCATAGTTCTCAGAATAACTGGAAAGGCCGAGTGTAAGACGGGTCTGTGTGCCTAGTGTGTAACCCTTTAAAAATTCAGTTCGTCTGTTCGTATGTTCGCTTCTCAGGCAGACTAATTCCGACTTCGAAAGAAACATCCACAATAGTCGATATTTTTCGACATGCTAGCTAGGTACAAGTGGATCAAGTCTTTACCACTTCAACAGTGGAGCCTGGGAACCATACATTGACTAAAGAGACTAATTTTTTAGAAACTGATGTTTCTTACCCCTTGAGTGTTTCATTGCAGTTCCCCCGGTTACATTTCGGAAACTTTAGCACACACTTCGTAGGGGTTATGTCTGTTGTCCACGTATGCCTGAAGTCCCTACTTTTGTTGAAAATTTCCTAGTTTTATTATCTGTAATGTTTTGTTTACATCATTCTCCGTGTCTTGCGGCCTGTGTGTTTCATGACATATCATAAATCTGATATAGGCGAGTGAAGATGCACAATTATGTGTCCTTAAAGTTATTTAGGTACTTTCATTTTAGCTAACTCAATCGCAGGGAACCCCAGAATCCCCTGAAAAGTATTATCTATCTATCTATCTATCTATCTATATATCTATCTATCTATCTATCTATCTATATATCTATCTATCTATCTATCTATCTATCTATCTATCTATCTATCTATCTATCTATCTATCTATCTATCTATCTATCTATCTATCTATCTATCTATCTATCTATCTATCTATCTATCTATCTATCTATCTATCTATCTATCTATCTATCTATCTATCTATCTATCTATCTATCTATCTATCTATCTATCTATCTATCTATCTATCTGTCTATCTGTCTATCTGTCTATCTGTCTATCTGTCTGTCTGTCTGTCTGTCAGTCTGTCTGTCTGCCTGTCTGTCTGTCTGTCTGTCTGTCTGTCTGTCTGTCTGTCTGTCTGTCTGTCTGTCTGTCTGTCTGTCTGCCTGCCTGCCTGCCTGCCTGCCTGCCTGCCTGTCTGTCTGTCTGTCTGTCTGTCTGTCTGTCTGTCTGTCTGTCTGTCTGTCTGTCTGTCTGTCTGTTTATACATTTTTAAGAATGTCTCTCTTGTCTCCCACTCCTATCTATCTGTCCGTTTGTCTGTCTGCCTGCCTGTCTGCCTGTCTCTTACCCACGCACGCAACCACGCACACACCTTTCCCATTCCTGAGTGCATGTCCTTTTGCTCTGGCTATTTCCCAGATTATTGTGTGTCTGTGTCTCACCTCTCTAGCCATTAATCTCCTCATCACACTCTCCTCTTATTCCTCGCCACAAACCCGTATGTCTCTATAAAGTACGCATTTTGGAACTCGATATTTCCTACCAATATCCAATCTCTAAAATTAGCAAGACTGGTAGCTCCTGCAAAGCCGTAGCCTTTTAAACCCAATACGTCCAGACACACAGCCCGTGGTCTTTACCGGATTGTGTGTCGTTATAGTCTTATGCCATCTTTCTTACACACGCATGTATCCGGTAGCACCTAACTCGCCAGTCCGTCAGTCTGTCCGGTTTCCGGAAAGCAATTTGGCAGAGAAACAAAAATTATCCGTTTCATGCGCCTCAGGCTTGTCCATAATTTATGATCTGTCTGTCTTATCTATTTTTATTCATATACTACAGTTGAGTTAAGTTGAGTTCAGTCAAGAATTGACATTAAAGCACTCGGGGCATTCCCATGCGGGCTTCATCATCATCTTTAACAGCCAGCGCAATGTTCCAATACTGGTCACAATCTGTTTATGTCTGTTTTGCCTTTCCTCTGAGTGTAGTGAGCCGGCCAGACCCTCTGGGTACACCAGGTGCCTTATTCTCTCCAGTCCATAATAATTTGTGTTCCTTTACTGATTCCACGTAAACTACAGTTTATTTCCTATACAGTAACAGTCTTTATGCACCAGTGAGGTTACCTAATAAATAATGTACGGAAACAGTGACAAGGGGTGCACGTATCGTCTGTAATCTTCGCCTATGTTTTCCATTGCCGAAGAAATATTTTATTATTATTTTTACTTTTGTGTGTGTGTGTGTGTGTGGGGAGGGGGGGGGGGGGTTAAGTACGCCACTTTGTTTACGTCTCGAACATAGCGCCAACAGTGAGCTGAAATTGTGATGCTGGACCCTTAGTGTTGGCACATCTAACAGCTGCTTTATATATATTTACTAAGTGTCTGCAGGCTTTAAGATTCTGCTAGGACTAGCAAGTTTTACGTTAGGACTGTAAAGGACATTTTGTGTGAGTTCAATTCGCAAAGGAATAGCGTACCCTTTATAGAAGGAATGTAGAGGTGACCCGGTACTGAGGTACACCCTGACTAGAAGTGTGACCTGTAAAGAGGTGACTTGTCTGTCTAGACGTGTCTACAGGTGACCTGTCTAGAGATATGAGACCCTCTGAGGTTACCATTCTAGCAGGTTGTAGGTTACTAGAGGGTACCCGTCTACAGGTGACCTGTCTGCAGGTGACCCCATAGAGGTTACCCGTCTACAGGTGACCCTATAAGACTACCCGTCTACAGTGTGTAACCTACAGGTAAAGATGTGAACTGTCTACAGGTGACCCTATAGAGGTTAACAGGTTACCCTCAGAGATTGTAACCCGTCTACAGTGACACTATAGATGTGACTTGTCTACAGGTGACCCCTATAGATGATGACCGTCTACTGACCCTATAGGATTAGGTCTACCAGTACCCTACAGATGTGACCCGTCTGTGACGCCTAGAGAGTTGTGACCCGTCTACATTGACCTGTATAGAGGGTACCCGTCTACAGGTGACCTGTCTGCAGGTGACCCTATAGAGGTTACCCGTCTACAGGTGACCCTATAGAGGTAACCCGTCTACAGGTGACCCTATAGAGGTTACCCGTCCACAGGTGACCTGTCTATAGGTGACCCTATAGATGTGACCCGTCTACAGGTGACTTGTCTACAGGTGACCCTATAGAGGTTACCCATATACAGGTGACCTGTCTACAGGTGACCCTATAGAGGTTACCCGTCTACAGGTGACCTGTCTATAGGTGACCCTATAGAGGTTACCCGTCTGCAGGTGACATGTCTAAAGGTGCCCTATAGATGTGACCCGTCTACAGGTGACCCTATAGATGTGACCTGTCTACAGGTGACCATCTACAGGTGACCCTATAGAGGTGACCCGTCTACAGGTGACCGTCTACAGGTGACCGTCTACAGGTGACCCTATAGATGTGACCCGTCTACAGGTGACCGTCTACAGGTGACCCTTCTACAGGTGACTACTCTGCTGGTTATCATACTAGTGGTTACCCGTCTAAAAGTGACTCGTCTACAGGTGACACGTCTACTGGTTACCCATCTAGAGGTGACCCGTCTACAAGTGATGTCGCAACTTAAACGACTTACGACTAACAGGAGATACGGCTAATTTATTATTTATTGTTTGTATAAAAAAAATGTTTTTTTTTTTTTCTATAAATTAATTTCTTTGTTTTTCTTGCCCGAAATACCAGCATCTTGTGACAATTGCACAAGAATTAGTTCGTCCAAGGTTTGAGACCATCTGCAAACACACATTAACTGAAGTGATGAAGTAGCAACGAAAAAAAAAAAAAAACTGTATGGTCAGGGATCGCCACAAGATGAGGATCTATCTGTTTCAAAGGGTCGAGGCATTAGGGAGATTGAGAGCCACTGGGCTAGATTCCTTTAATCCAGTGGTTTTCGGCCCGAGGCGGTGCGCTCTGAGGAGGCGCAAAGAAGTTTCAACAAGGCATCCAGCAATTTGAAAACTGAGTCCATTTGTACTTGTATGTTTGAAGTTTGAACAACGGATCAACATGATGCACATGGGTAGTAACCCATAAATGCTCCGTTCTACTTCTTACTCAAGTCTGAGTTTGAAGTTGCTCAGCGCAGTACATAAGCTCCGTAGCACCGAGTGAGGATCCTGAAATATTTTGGGTAGATTTTAAACTCTAAATTATCGCCCGAGAAGCGCCAAAACGCTACTCTTTTTCGATTGCCAAATGCCAAAGGACGCTTTACGTGCGCAACAATACACACAGGCGTCTGATCTCACTTCTCAAAGACCAGAGGAAATTACTAGAATATAAAAAAATCGCAGCCTTCACCAAAGCCTGAACCCGGGACCTCTAGCACTCGAGGCGGACACCATAACTCGAGACAACTCAGCACCCTAGTTCGTCCAAAAACGTGTATACAGTAACATAATATTTTTATACGACAAGCTGTGACGTTCAAAGCAGTGTTATCAAGAGTCTGGTTAAATGTTGTTAAGTAGTGTGTAAACAGTGCTCTTATAGTTGCAACCAGATTGAAATCTTCAGACTTTGAATCAAAGCCCTGTTTGTGTTACAAAGATTTATGGTTCCAGGCGTATGTAGTTAGATAATTATCAGGATGTCCATAGACCTGGCTGTCTCGCACACAATTTATGTTTGTCTGGCTATTTCCTTGTGAGCCTATGCATCTGTAAGATGTTTCTCAGCGTCGTATGTGCCTGTGTGTCTCTTGATGCACGCATGCAAATTTCTGCATTTCTGTGGATCGTGTATGCATGTCTCTCGAATGCAAAGGGGGTACCTTTTAAAATGAGCACAGTGTTTTGACAGGTCTCAAATACACGTTTTCGTCAACGTCGTCATCATCGTCATAAAGTCTAAAGTAAAAAGTAAGTAAAGATCCCTTTTCACTCCTTTAGGCGCATAAGGAATATGAAAAGAGCACCCATATTTTTACAGACCAATCGACACTAGGTGGGTAATGTGTTCAGCTTTATGCGATCTGTCTTTACTTCCCAAAGACATATATCCTGGTACCTATTTTAGACTGGGTCGACCTGCGACGCCCTATACCATGATAAAAATCCACACAGCCAGCAGTGGGTTTCGATCCCAGTACGCTAGAATTACGAGTAGGACTCGCAACGACTAAGACACGAACGCCGCGCGTTATCGTTATTATCATCATCATCATTCGACCTGATGCCTTAGATATTTGTTTTCCAGTGTATTTATTATGCATTCCATATCTTTCTTGGTTCTCCCACTTTCATTGGCATGTATGTGAATGTGTCGTTAAGTACTTGGACAAAGGACTGGGGGTTGAGTGGTCTCAAGGTCCAGGGTTCAAGCCCCTGTGAAGGCTGGGATTTTGTCACGTAGACTTCTAGTAATTTCTTCTAGTCTCTGGGTAGTAAGATCGGACGCCCGTTTGTATTGTTGAGCACGTAAAATATCCCTTGGCAGTTGGAAATCGAAAATAGTAGCCTAACGGCGCTGCCCGGGCAAAAATGTGGAGTTTAAAATCTACCCAAAGTATTTCAGGATCCTCGCCGGTGCAACAGGAGTTTGTGCACTGCGCGGAGTTTTCTTCAGAGCTCAGGCTTGTCTTCAGACTTAGGTTAGAGATAGAAGTAAAAGGGAACGCTAATTAGTTACACCCGTGTGCCATGATGTTGTTCCGTTGTTTAAACATAAACATAAAGTTGAACAAGGAAGACACAAACAAACGATTGCACAATTTATTGTCCGCATATTTGGCTATATCACGTCAGGTGAATACTACAGTAACAATTACATAATAAACATGAATAACCTGTTTCCCCCGCACTTCAGACATGTTCTTC
The DNA here is from genome assembly GCA_905116865.2 of Candidula unifasciata. Classification (NCBI taxonomy): domain Eukaryota; kingdom Metazoa; phylum Mollusca; class Gastropoda; order Stylommatophora; family Geomitridae; genus Candidula; species Candidula unifasciata. The sequence continues at coordinate 150,816 of CAJHNH020003957.1, forward strand.
TAGACTTGTATTTTATAGACCAAACGCCACTCGATGGCTGATGCGGTCAGTATTACGCTACCACTTTTACATCTCAGAAAATTCACTTGGTAACCATGTAAGTCCGGGTCGACCTGGCAACGAAAATCAATATTGAAAAATTGTGCGGTTCCAAACAAATTTGAACCTTCGACCTTCGGATCCGCAGCGAAGCGTCTAGTAGCTACAACACTGCGTTTTCCTCTGTGCTTGTATCTTTATCTTGAAAAAAAAAATAGTAATCCTTTACATAAATTTGTAAACCAACCTGGACAGTTTCCCTAAGTTTGTGGTATTTAACTGCTTTTTTTACGTTTAGTTGTTTACCACTGCTTTATGGTGGGGCTGCGTGGTCTCGAGCAGTGGGATTTCTTCATGTGGACTTCGCCTTCTAGTAATTCCCCCTGGTGTCTGGGTAGTGAGATCTGTCGCCCCGTGCATTGTTGCGCACGTAAAAATAAATCCTTAGGCAGTTGGAAATCGAAAAAGTCAAAAATCTACCCAAAGTATTTCAGAATCCTCGCCGGTGCTACAGAGCCGGTGCACTGTGCTGAGCTTCTTCAGACTTAGACTTGAGTTAGAAGAAAGAACGGAGCGCCTCTAGGTTACTACCCATGCGCTATGTTGTTGATGTGTTGTTCAAACCTCATGCCTCACTGCTTTATGAGCTTTAGACGCTACATGGCCTTGTCGTCAGCAACGGCAGCTGAATCAGACCGAATATTTCGGACATATGAGCTACCTTCGCGAACCCTACCTTACAGCCGCTGACATGCACAGCATTATGCTTTGATTTTACAAGTGTGTCACTGCTCTTTTATATATTTCCTCACTGTTATTTATTACAGGGGAACAGGATGCAAAATAACCCTTTCCATGACTGAACTCGCATGGTGAATAACCCAAATCCTGTGGTGAATAACCCGAATCCTGTGGTGAATAACCCGAATCCTGTGATGAATAACCCGAATCCTCTGATGAATAACCCAAATCCTGTGGTGAATAACCCGAATCCTGTGATGAATAACCCGAATCCTGTGATGAATAACCCGAATCCTCTGATGAATAACCCGAATCCTGTGGTGAAATAACCCGAATCCTCTGATAAATAACCCAAATTATGTGATGAAAAACCCGAATCCTGTGATAAAAAACCCAAATCCTGTGATGAATAACCCAAATCCTCTGATGAATAACCCAAATCCTGTGGTGAATAACCCGAATCCTGTGATGAATAACCTGAATCCTCTGATGTATAACCCAAATCCTGTGGTGAATAACTCGAATCCTCTGATGAAAAACCCGAATCCTCTGATGAATAACCCGAATCCTGTGGTGAATAACCCGAATCCTCTGATGAATAAACCAAATTCTGCGATGAAAAACCCGAATACTGTGATGAATTACCCAGATACTGTGATAAATAACCCGAATCCTGTCTTAAAAAACCGGTATCCTGTGGTGAATAACACGTATTCTAGAGCACAAATGTGCCATTCTGACCTCGTTTCCTGAAAAACTCATATCCCCCACGTGACTCGTATCCAAAGAGTTCCACTGTATGCAATTGCTTGTAGTTGTATGTTTACATGAATATTATTGTTGCATATTCGTTTTTCTATTTACCTATATATATATATATATATATATATATATATATATATATA
>CAJHNH020003957.1:157500-197500 GCA_905116865.2 Candidula unifasciata
TAGGGCAGCTTTTTTTTTCTCACTGAAAATATTTCCAGCTGTACTAAACAGGAAGATACGACTAATACAGAGAGTCAAGATAAAAACCCGCAAGGCGAAACATCAAAAACAAACATAAAGCCGACGAAGAAAACAATGCCGTCCTCACAAGTCGCCCAGCGCCAACGCCAGAAGATCAAACAACAAAGACAACGAAGAAACCGAACGTCGATCAAAACATTCAGCCGCTGCCGTTTACACCAGACGACGAAAGAACAGTTACGACACCCATAAATGATGACAAACTTCCGTTACTTCAAACAATCAACGAAGAGGACTCTCCACTCAAAGAAATCAAGCCGACAACACTAGAACACTTGCTTTTCTGCCCTTCTTACATTTTTAAGTGTTGCATTTTGTTTCTACGGCAACACACCTAAAAACACTATACTCGCAACACATACAAGATGGAAATAAAGGGGCACTTGGTACGCTCGTAGGTGGTGCACAAAGATAACGCTTGACAGTATAAACCAAGGTGGGAAATCTTGAAGTTTTTTCCACCAGTCCAGAAACGGTTGTAAGGTAACCACTATTCGTATTCGGCCCTACCGCAACTATTCGGCCGAATACCGAATAGTTATTGTGTCCACTATTCGGCCCCGAAGCGAATACGAAGCGAATATTCGGTACAGCCCTAGTCAGCATCACACTATCCGCATTGACTTCCCAGGACTATTGCCTGGTACCTTTATGAATGGGTCGACCTGGGTCCGAGGTAAAGTTTTGATAAAATTCTAGCTCAGTTCAGATTTGAACCCACGACTTTCTGTTAGGCAGACATCAGAACCTTGATTATCCCCCCCCTCCCCCCGCCTCTCCCCCTCCCCCCAATTATTTGGACTCCATATTATCCGGTCTATTTTCAAAGTACTTCCCGGTAATGAAAGATGGAATATTTATGTGTGTGTGTGTGTGGGGGGGGGGGGGCAAAGGTAGGTAGATATGATATGATATGATATGATAAATTTAATCTCAAAATGTAAACAATACATTCATATTTGAGCTTCCCTTTCTACTAAATATTTAAAACGTCCAGTACAATATTCAAGAAACATTTATAAAGTCATCATCATGTAGCAGGTCCTTTGCAGAACATCGCCCTCATCACAGTCTGCCTGTAAGAAACTCTTTCTCTCTCCAGTTCTCCCGCCTCATGTACTTTCACATTCAAGGAGTCACCTATATCCTGTACCCATCTTCGTGTTGGTCGGCCCCTGCCCCTCCTTCCTGGTACCATGCCTTCTGCTATAATTTTTTCCAATTCGTCGTGGTGCTTGATTTGACCAAAATATGTCAGCTTTCGAGGAAGGATGCTGTTTATTAGCCAATCTTCCTTGATGTTCAAATCTTTTAAGATGTCAATAATTCTCATCTTCTTTGTCCAAGATATTCTGAGAATATTTCTATAGCATTTCAGCTCAAAAGCACCTATTCTCTTTCCTAAGGACGGAGAGATAGTCTACGACTCTCATCCGTATGTAGCCACAGGGAAGATGCATGCTCTCAAAATTCTAATTTTTATCCCCTTGTTGGTGCTTAACCATAAACTTTTAAGACTGTTCAATCTTTGCATTGCTATGGCCATCCTCCTTTTAATTTCTGTCGAACAGTCTCCATTGTTGTTTATTACAGAGCCTAGATATTCAAAGTTTGTGACATTTTCAATTTCTTTATAATTTATTGTTATTTTTGGGTGACAGCCAGTTTTATCTGTGGATATTATTTACAATTTCTTTAAATTCAAGAACAGATTTTGATCTTCACTGTGCTTTTGGACAGACAATATTAAATTTTCTATTCCCTTTACGCTGTTCGAAGGGATTTATAAAGTACAGGCGGAACAATGCATAAGAGCCGGTTTTTGTTTGAAAAAATATATATGGGTGTGGCAGAAATTAAAAATGCATCTCCATAATTATTCTGTATTTGTATTTTTCTCCGCCACATTAGGAGGGATATTGCAGTCTACTCTCTCTCTCTCCCTCTCTCTCCCTCCCTGTGTATGTGTGTGTGCGGTTATATATATATATATATATATATATATATATATATATATATATATATGTGTGTGTGTGTGTGTGTGTGTGTGTGTGTAAAGAAAAACAACAAAGTATAAAACGACTCCTATTTAATGATTTAACGATCCTTGAATCTTAAGAGGATAAACAGTTAAAAACAAAAACAAACTCCAATTATTTAGATAAGAGACATTAAATTAGCGAATAGGTTTTCTTGTTGAGGTTAACCATAGTTCGGCTGCGAGACGCCGGACAAGTGGAGAGAGTCCAGTCGTTTTGTACTCCTGGGAAATTAGAAAACACCAAGTATGGTGGTAAATGATTGCGGTAAAATGTACTATTTGTCACTGGCAAGAATAGTTTGTCGAGATTCATTCGTGTGGTATCTGGACGGTTGAATACAAACTGAAAAATTATGTCCTTATATACTGATGTGGTTAGCTGGCGTGTATAGATAAACAATTCCTAAAGTTAAATCAGTTGATATTCAAGGAGAAAACACGTATCTGAGATTCCCCGTGTTGGTTCTAGGGAACCAATTTTGGGGGAGGGGGTGGGGTTGGGGGGAGGAGGGGGGGCAGAATAGTTTCACTGCCTCGATAACAAACATCTCGTACAAAACGACTGATTAGAATTTTTTATGAATGTTGGAGTAAATTTGTCTAAAAGGCGATGAACCCATGGTCTGTAAATAAAATAAGTTAGATCTGTTGAACGAATGTGCATTTAAAAGTAAAGTTCTGAAACAATACTACAGTCCAGGATGGACAAACAACAAGAACCTCCCGCTAGTGTTTACAGCCAGTAAACAGTAAGGAGGTGAAAAAGAAGAAGACTTGTTTAGGTTCCACATAAAATCGTCAGATGGCATGGGAGCAAGTTAAAACTTATTATATTATCGGAAGGAAACAAATAGGAGGACTGTCGTTGGACAACTCATCTCGTTTTGCAGTGACCCAGTATATGGGGGTCAGGGTGGGAAACTGTGGTTAAACCGTTGTCTCGCGCTCTAAATGGCGTAGGTTTAATTCACACATTGAATCACGATTATTACTTGCAGTTTTTACAGAGATCCATTGGATCATAGCTGGGGCTTGGAAAGTAGTGCTTTGTGCGACAATCTCAGCTGACAGTCTAAGACTTTTTTAAAAAAATGACTTTGGTTCCTAGGTCTACCCAGCTTTAACTGGGTTCTAGGTGAAGTCCTGGAAGTAAAGGCCGCCAGCGTAATGCTGACCAGGTCAACCCCCCCCCCCCCAAATGCCGATTGGTCTATAAAATATATGTCTTGCCCTACATACCTAATACGCCTAAAGGCGTGAAAAGGGTCCTTTACTTTAAGCTCAGCTTTTTGGAGTAGGCGAAATTTAAGTAATTTTTTTTTTAAATCTGGGACTGAAAGAGTTAACCACTACTGTCAGGTTTGGCGCGCAGTGGAACGTTCTGAGAAAGCAACACTGGCTATACTAAATTTCATGTTTCTAGTCTTTATATTAGCTTTGATTTTAGAATTTCACGCACACAACAAACAGAAATATAGAGATGTGAGAAAACTGACTTTTAAACTTTTTTTTATTTTACAAAAAGTGCATGGGTTGGTGCCTTTAGTAATAACTTTTCAAAGCTAAATTGTTTACAAATGACATAAATTTTGTGTGTAATCTATTCTACGACCCCCGAACTTTAAAAAAACGAGCACATTGGAAAAGTGATATTTTTGTCATAAAGTGTAAAAAATGCCGTGTAGTGACCCCTTAACTTCAAACAGAACCGGTGTAAGATAGTGCGTAATCTTTTAACCAACCCATACAAAAGAAACTATCATTGTTCAGCTGTTAGTGAGTGGGCTTATCATCTAGTTTGCGAACGGAGGTGGAGGCAGTAAGTGCAGCTTTCCGTTAGCTTGAGTACTGGCTGCACGCAAATGTCATGACTCAAAAAGCATTATGAGAAAGATAGAAACGGGCATGCTCCGAGCAGAGTGGCTGCCTGTTCAGAGAGTCCGGATAATTATCTTTTATACTGGACATTTTCTGCTTGGTAAGCTAGATGACAAATCCTTGTGGGTCGAACGAACACTACCAAAGCACAAATGGATTATCACAATATGGAAATATTAGTACAACTTGGAGTGGTCAAAGGATCTAACCTACACTCAACGCACAGATGAATAGCAAGATGGACATAACAGCCAGACTGCTGCACGTCAGAATTATTTTTGGAATACGTAACGTTAATCTCTTCCCACGTCCCGCCTAAATACACACTAGGTCACTTTTGATTGGTAGTTCCTGAGTCCCGTGACCTTCGCACAAGGTCAGAGGGGTGTTCCGCGATGGCGTTGATATCGCATGTTGTATACTTTAGCACGCGAGCGCTTTTAAACGCTTCGAAAACATGGAGCAACTGACCCTAACACGACTCCTCTAGAGAGTGCTGTAACCTATGTAAATGGCAGTTCTCTTTCTCATGTATGATTATCCCGCTAGCCGTGTTGTCAGTTCTTAACTCAGGTTTATCAGTCTAGTTGCTATATCAGTGTACTTGCTATATCTGTGTAGTTGCTATATCAGTGTAGTTGCTATGTCAGTGTAGTTGCTATATCAGTGTAGTTGTTATGTCAGTGTAGTTGCTATATCAGCGTTGTTGTTTGCGGAAACGGTAATACCTGCTTAATCCCTAGAAGTCGCACGATTTTGTCCTATGCTCAGGTAAAAGTAAAGTAAAGATCCCGTTTCACGCCTTTAGGCGCATCAAGCATATGAGAACCCTTACATAAACGGTTGCTAGATTTCTGGAAACTGTCGGGGTTTGGGGCGAGAGGGGGTGGGGTGAGGGTGAGCGGGCTTCAAAGTGCAGAAATGACTAACCGCATCTGAGCCACACAAAGTGGGTAGTATCTGATGGATATTTTTGAAACCCCAACTGCAGATTCTGAGCCTTCATGGTGTAGCGACTAGAGCCCTCCTCCTGATCCGAAGATCGTGGATTCTATTCTGAACAGAACCAGTGTTTTTATGGGTTAAAAAAAATGACATTGGCTTCGAGGTCGACTGAACATGAAAGTGGGTAGCAGATAATGTCCTAGGAGGCAGAGGCGGCCTGTGTGATTTTTAACCACATCACCAACCAAGTTCCGATGATCTATAAAACATAAATCTAGCCCTATATACACAATACGCTTAAAGCGTTTGGAAATGTTTCCCTTATGTTATGCATAATCTGTTCTATATCACTTTTATTAGACATAGATACTGATTTTAAAGAGACTGAAAAATGTTTGACGAATCAGATTTTAAAAAGAGGAACATTAAAATAACGGGTGTTTATATACCATGTCTTTTGCACTGTCATTTATTGTGCACAGTACAGTTGCCATCTCGACAACTGCAGTTAGTTGCAATAGACCCCCCCCCCCCACACACACACACACACACACGGACTCATACACAGACACGCACTCACACTCATACACATGCACACACACACACACACACACACACAATCACATACGCACGCACGCACAAACTCACTCCCTCACGGACATTCACACGTACGCACGCGCGTACACACACACTTACATACATGCACACACACACGCATACACAGGGACTCGTACACAGACACTCACACACATGTACAGACACGAACACACACGCATACACACACTCACACAGATACACTCTTAAAGACGCACGCACACACACGCACTCACACACTCACTCTCTCTCTCTCTCTCTCTCTCTCTCTCTCTCTTTTCTCCCCCTCTATCAATCTCTGTTGTGTCGAACAGTTTCATTCCTTGTGAAGATCTCAAGGTCCCATTTTCGGGATAAAGCACTGCTCCCTAACAAACATGTCGTAAAAGACGACTCAGTAGTGGTTTTCTGAAATCGGATGGTTGGGCTGACAGGTGTGAACGCAGAAGAAGAGCACTCTATGACCGCTTTTAGTTTATTTCATCTGCTCGCTTGTATCGCTGTCTCCTTCTTGCTCTATGTATGTGTGTATGTTTGTGTGCATGTATGTATGTGTGTTATTTATGTGTATGTATGTACACATGTACGTATGTGTGTGTGTGCATGTTTGTATGTGTGTGGATGTGTATGTATGTGTGTATTGGGTGCCAATGTGTATGTGTGAGGGAATGGGTTTTGCGTATGTATGTGGGTGTGTATGTTCGCGCGTGAGCGTGCACACATATTTTACCACCCATGTTTATGTTTTTGACTTGATATTCATAATATGCATATTATTCCATGAACATAACATACTTTATTGATGAAATACAACTGCCGTGTGAAAGAAGGGAGTTTGAAAGGTCTGAATTTAAGACAGGCCTGCGTACCTAATTTGTGACCTTTTGGAAAAAAAAAAAAGTTTGTTCGTTCTTTCGTTCGTTAGCCTTCAATTTTTCCCTACAGTATAAGCTGCATTGTGTTAAGAGGCAGTCATTTTGTTTTAAATCATTATTCCATGCCGTGTTGTGTTGATTGTCATGGTTATCAATAAACTTCTGTCTTATTAACCTTTAATTAATTCTCACACAGATGATCTTTCATTAAATGATTTGAGACTGTCTAGCATCATTTCCTTTGGTCTCCTCTGCCTCTTTTCTCCTCCAGCTTCTCACTGCTACGATGTATTCCAATTTTCTCCTTTTCATGACATACCCGTCGGCTCTGTGCTAAGTCGATGCGAACGCTTCGTAATGCCGGGATGCCGGGTTCGATCCCAGATGCGGACCATGTGCCTTGTCTTGGTTTCGACAGTGGTATCAAGCCGACCGTCCAGAGGCGATGGCAAACTACTGGACGTAATTTGCCTAGAGAAACCACATAACAGCCAGGATACGCTATAAAGGATATAAAGGATACGCAACTAACCATGACATACCCAAAGAATGTAGATTGTAACCTGTTGAATTGAGTTGAGTGAAGAATTGACATCACAACACTAGGGCATTCCCATGCATGCAACCTTCTAAGTTATGTAACACCAGTAAAACTATCCCGTCCAATCAATACTAATACCAAATACAAGACCCCCGTCCAATCAATCGCTACAGACCATATTCACAGAAGAAACCTCAGATAAGGAAATTATATCTTGGGTGAAAATGTCTGTCTGATTAGTTCGTCTTTGCTGCAGGGGCTTTGTGTTATAAAACCGGTGGTTTATAGAATTACAGCCCCTGAATGTAATGATAGCCTGCAGGAGGAATACTGTTCGAATACAAGGGTATCGATGTAATAGAATCACCGATGCATAGCTAAGTGTGACAAATGTGTTTTTCTTCTGTTAAAACGACGACAGGTCATGGGGTCAGTACTAATTGAGCCAGCTTTTTGTTCCCTCGAAAATGACCTAGGTCAGCCTTAAGTTGACACCAGGTATAGTCTTGGGAAGTAAAGCCGGCAGGCGTGATGTTAACTAGATCAGCTACTGAGTGCTGATTGGTCTATTGAATATAGGACTTTCCCAATGCGCCCGAAGGATTGGAAAAGGGTCCTTTACTTTGTTCCTGGTTGCTATGCTGTAAGTAAATATGCATACTTGAGTTTCTTTATATTATTAAGAAGTTTAGAAATGAGACTCAGGCCTGCCCACCCTCTAATCGCATATCTCAATCTGGTAAAAGTAACGTTAGTCTTTCCACGACTCGCCTATATACACACTAGCTCACTTCTGATTGGTAGTTCTTGGCCCTGCCATCTTGGCACAAGGTAACGGGGTTGTTCAAAAATACAGTTGATATCGCATGCTGTATATTTCAGGACGCCAGCGCTTTTAACACACACACAAAAAAACACACAGAGAAACTGGTCCTAACACAACCCTTCCCCTCCAAGAGAGTGCTGCAAACTATGTCATAGTCATTTTTTTTTCTCGGAATGAAAACGTAAATGAAAGACATCACAGAAAGCAAATAACAGAGCGGGACACTTCTGTAACCTTCAGAAAAGTCGACCAGCCCAAGAAACTTATGATTGAAAAGTAACCCACTCTTTTGGGGGAGATTAACGTGAACCTGACACTGAATCTTTAAGAAGACTGATTTAAAAAAATAATCGAAATGAGCTGTACTCCCAAACTGACTCAATATAACACGTGTACCAGTAAAAGGGTTCTGGAGAAGCAGTTAAACTGTAACCATATAGGACTCATTATTTTGTCATTTTTAAACCCTACTCCAGCTGTTGTCAGGTGCCCTCATATAACCTAACGGTTGAATGGGGTTTCCGTGACCTCCGCTCGGGGGATTCTCATTTGAATGGTGGCACTTTGTGCCTTTGTCTTCTGTTTTTCTCTACTCCTGGAATGCACGGCGGCGTCAGGGCATAAAGAAATATCTGAAATAGACTTTTTTGTTCGCTTTGTATATATTACTTTTCTGTGTCTCTCATACTTTTGCAGTCCATATTCTGCGTGGTCGACCTCTGGCTCTGTTACTCTGTGTCACTGGGTGTTTATCGCTCGTTGTGCGGTCCTCTTGGTGGGGTTGAACTTCATTCTTTCAAATGTTCCGGAGTTCGGCCTCACCCACACTCAACTGCAGGTTACACGAGGCTGGTGCAGCCGTTACGGTTTCCCTAATGACAACGTCTGTGAAGGTTGAACATTGTATCTGGGATCTGCATTTTTTTTCTGCCATTCAAAAAGAGATTGCTTTTTCGCAAGATGGTAAACATTCAAGTACTAGCTTCGAGTAGACAAGCCGATCAATCGATGTTCTGGAGGGCGAAACTGGTCGATATGATGATTACTTTCAAAGACTAATTGAAAATCAATTGCTCTACATGTATATTAGATGCAAAAGAAAGTAAAGGACCCCTTTTCCAGCCTTGAGACAAAATGGGTATAAACACCAAAATCTCTCCCTTCCAGCAAAGCAGCAAATGATTAATAGCATCTTTATTCCTACTTTATGGTAACAGTGCCAACCAAGGACAATGAAAAGGACACTAGAATAGAACATAATTACATGTGAAAAGCGCTGTCTCCACAAGGTAACCACTAACAACACAGGACGAGACAGCAATAAAGAGAAAGCTAGAATAAGAACATGTCTGATTGATATTGACAGACAAAGAATTAAATGATTCGGCCATCTAGTGAGAATGCAGCCAGACCAGACTGCATATGAGACTTTTTGATGTAGAAAATCTAGGAGGAAGGCGAGAGGAAGACCAAAAAGGGGATGTATAAATGGTGTAGATAAAACCTGCAAAAAGATGAACAAATGCGTCACTCAAGCCACCAGAGAAGCACAAGACAAATACGGAAAAACCACAACACTGGACTACAACCTGGTATCAGTGAGACGACAAAAAAAAAAAAAAACGAGGCGTATTGGGTATATAGGGCTTGACATATTTTATAGACCTATCGGGACTACAACCTGGTATCAGTGAGACGACAAAAGAAAAAAAAAGAGGAGTATTGGGTATATAGGGCTAGACATATTTTATAGACCTATCGGCACTTCCCATGACTGAACCTGGTACCCATTTCCAGCTGGGTCGACCTGGAAGCCAAGGTCATTTCTGAAAAAAGTTCAGATCTGTCAGGACCCGAAACCAAGACCTTCGGATTCACAGGCAAGCGTCTAGCCGCTTCATCATAGCGACTTCCTTATTAGGTACAATATTTAGAGGAAATACATAACACCAACGAAATCCAGAGCAGTGGATTGTAAGCTATTTCGTAACTATAAGAAGCCAGAGGGGGCGTGAAAAAAATAAATAAATGAGGGAATAATTAGAAAATTGACAACACTGCACACTGGGCATTCGCTTAAATGGTCATTCTCCTTTATCTGTAACCAACGAAGTCCTCATGATAAAGTTGCAGTTTGATTAAATGCTAACCAATGATGTCCCCTATGTAATTAATGTCGTTATCAATTACATTAACCTGATTTTTTTTAATGCAAGTATTTACACGCCTTAAAACTGCCCCGGTCCAAATTGGAGGACTAGGCACGGCTAAATGTTTGGTTACAAAGTTGTTTTGCTTCCATGGCGCTTTGCTAATGCAATTTCTACATTTAGCCGGAAGTCTACTGTTTCGCTGCCTGGTGCTTGGTGCAGCCATGTAAGCTGTGTTTGTGTGTGTGTGTGTGTGTGTGTGTGTGTGTGTGTGTGTGTGTGTGTGTGTGTGTGTGTGGAATGCCTTTTACATGTGCAGCGGTTGTGTCGTGGTACTCAATGTGGTCGATATTCGGCTACCGTTTGGGCTAGCGAAATACCTTGTGTAATAAACTTAAGTGTGTTTAGCCAACTTATTGTTATCGAGTACTTCCAAAAACGACAGACTGCATTGCTGGTGGCAAATGTTGGCTCTGAGGCTTCTTTAAACTGAAATGTGCATGCACTGCGTGCACGCATTTTTGGATTGTGCCGAGACAAGTGTTTGTTCACCGGTTTTTGGAACAGTGAGGGGCATTTCATTTGATTTTCATTGGCATAGCAACGGAGCAAGTATGGGAAAACCCGATTACAGGGAAGTTAAAATCTAGACTAAGACTAAGACAGGTGAAACAATCTGAACGTCAAATAACCTAAAGAGTTAAAACTAACAGTCTGTCAGTGACAATTCTACCAACAATACGCGATGACTTTGGAATTGAAAAAGTCAGTGAAACTTGAATATTTAGACGCCTGCATAAATGGAAGAGAAAATACATCAAACTGAAATCCTATAAATGTTGAAAATGATGTATAATTACCAGAAGTCTGAAAGTTCGGCCTGGCATAATTTAAAAGGATGAAGCAGACGATCCAAAAATGAGCAATCCTGCGGCACAAAATGAGATGATAAACTGTCTGTCCGTCTTTGGGTTGCCTGTGTGCTTTCTTTAAAGGAGGGATATGCTTTTATGTTTTCTGCTTTTAGGTCAATTGCTGGGGAATTTATCGTAGGAGTTACATGATAAGACAATTGGGAGGTTTTTATTGCATCTTACAGAAACAAAAGAGGAGATAGAAAAATAATATGATATTCTCAGTGTAAGAAGCAGTAAAAGATGCACCAAGAATCGAAAATGTCTTTATTAGTTCATTGCCAGTTCAGTGCCTGTTGCAGCCTTGATTTTATTTATGCTTCTTTCCGTTGCCTTCAGTAAAAAAAAAAAAAAAAAAGATTTATTCCTGTGAATTATTGTTTTTATTATAATACTTAACATTCTCCTTCTCCTCCTTTCCCTCATCTTTTTCTTCTCCTTTATAATCATCATCATCTTCTTCTTCTTCTTCTTCTTCTTCTTCTTCTTCTTCTTCTTCTTCTTCTTCTTCTTCTTCTTCTTCTTCTTCTTCTTCTTCTTTTCCGCCTCCTCCTCCTTCTTCTACTGCTCCTTCCCTTTTTTAATTGCACACAAACTTTTATTACTTTAAAAATCTGAATTTGTGTGTCACATTTTCAGCCGCTGATCATAAGGATCGGTTAGCTTTCATTTCATTTCTTTGTTTAAAATTGCTTTGGTGGTGACCATTCATGGAAAGTGAACTAAACAGTTTTCATGCAATCTACGAACTGGTCAGATAGGTTTAGACAAGTGGTCTCCAACCTTTTTCATGCGGCACCTCCTTGAGTATATGACTGGACTACTCCTTCCTCCCCGACCTCCTCCCCACACACGTTCCCCTCTCCCAACTCAACGAATATGATTAAAAAGAAAAAGAAAAAAAAAATTTCCCAAGCACTGTTAACAAGAACTCAAAGTGTTAAATAACAAAAGAAACCATCACCAAAAAAATTTGTAATAGTTTAGTGTACACGTAATGATGTGATGTGATGTTAACACTGTTTTATCTTGATGATATCTGCTTTTGCTGGTTTGATGTTGGACAAGGCAGATCACTCTCCACACCAAGCTAGCAGCGCTGTTTTGTTTTCATGACAGACTCACTCAGTTTCAAAGGTGCCTGACGCCCCCGATAAAACATCATTCCCCCCCCCCCCCCCCCTAACCTCCAACCCCTCCTCCTCCATACCTGCCTTCCCTCCCCTTCTCACAAGGTTCGAAACTACTGTTCTAGATTATTACTTCTGTAGGCCAATCAGCACTCCATAGATGTGACTGCTAGTACTTATCGGGACATTACATGTTGGGAATTTTATGTTTCACTTACTTTTGAGCCCCGGCATTGGTATATCATCCAATACATGAATGCTAGCCGCCTTGTTTTCTCAACCGCTAAATTTAAACTCAGAGGGAGAGAGAGAGAGAGAGAGAGAGAGAGAGAGAGAGAGAGAGAGAGAGAGAGAGAGAGGCAGAGATATAGATAAAGAGATAGGAGGAAGATAGAGAGAGATGACAAGCGAACAAACTTTTTTTCCAATGGGTTACAAATTGGGCACGCAAGCCCATAGAGTGAGAGAGAAAGAGAAAGAGAGAGGAGGAAACAGCGGGGGAGTGGGGCTAGGGTGAAAAAGAGACATGCTTGAAAAACACATTAACATATAGAGAGTGAGGGTCGGGACTTAAGAAGGAATGACAGACAGACAGACAAAAAAAGAGAACAAGAAAGATGGGGCGGGGTTGGGGGGGGGGGGTAGAGAAAGAGGGAGTAAATAATCAATATGAAACACAAGAAAAACCACCTAATCTCGTAAAACAAAATCCTTGTAAATGTGCTTATCGTGTCAAGTTACCAAAGGTTTTAACGGTGGCCCTAACACCCCCCCCCCCCCCCTTTTATCCCAATCCCACCTCCAGTCCAGCCACATGATCCCACAGAGCTGAGTCAGCCTCATAAAACTGAACCCATTAATTTATATACGTAAGCTTGTGACAGCTGCCATAATTTTGTCGAAGTGAGTTATACCTGTAGAGTTTTTATGTATAAATGGTCATAAAATTCTAAGTGTATGAAAAAAAAAATGAATAATTGAATGAATTAATAAAAATGATTTAGTCATCTGGTCAGAATTGAACAAAATAACGCAGCAGCTAGAGCGTATTACATGAGAACATCAGGCAACAAGTCCCGAGGTCGACTCAGAAAGAGATGGGTGGAGAGAGTGAAAGAGACACTACAGAAGTGCAATATGACATTAATACAAGCTACGCAGCTAGCACAATAAGGAAACGGCATAAGAAGTACCACAACAGAAGAAAAAGAAGAAGAAGAAGAAGAGGAAGAAGAAGAAGAAGAAGAAGAAGAAGAAGAAGAAGAAGAAGAAGAAGAAGAAGAAGAAGAAGAAGAAGAAGAAGAAAAGAAGAAGAAGAAGAAGAAGAAGAAGAAGAAGAAGAAGAAGAAGAAGAAGAAGAAGAAGAAGAAGAAGAAGAAGAGGAAGAAGAAGAAGAAGAAGAAAAAAAGAAGAAGAAGAAGAAACACAAAGAAAGAAAGAAGACGAAGCAGGCGTATTGTGTATATTGGGCTAGACGGCACTTGGTGGGTGATGTAGTCAGCATCACACCGGCTGCCTTTACTTTCCAGGACTGTACCTGGCAGCCATTCAAGGCTGGGTCGGCATGGGAGCCGATTATTTTTTTAAGTCCGGCTCCTCTCAGGGACCGAACCTACGACCTTCCGATCCCCAGTCAAACGTCTAACTGCTAAACCACGGCGGCACCTCCATAATAATAATAATAATAATAATAATAATAATAATAATAATAATAATAATAATAAGTATTAATATTATTATCATTATCATATTATTATTATTAATATTATGAATCCATGAATCTAACATTAGCATTATTGCACTATAAGAATTCCCGCACGTGCTCTGTTCCCTTTCCTAATCAGACAGCGACAAGTCCAAATACTAATCGTATCAGTTGCAACCTGATTAAAAGTCCGTCTGTCTTCTTCCTTGCGGGTAGAAAACCGTCCAGATCAGCTTTTCTCATTCCCCGCTGAATTAGTCGCTAGAGGTATTATAGGTGCTCCCTGGGTGCTCTTGCACTGTTCACTTGATAGCACGTCCCGTTTATACTAAAATAGCTCACCGCCTGGAGGCGAGGCAGCAGTCGTATAATTACCCCGCAACCCAGTACCTTCTTCTTCTTCTTTCGTTCGCCTGAAAAAAGTTATCTATATCAGCAGTTTTGTCTCTTGTATAAATTTCACTGTCGTTGTTAGTTCATTCAGTGGTCCATAGAGTTTACGTTCCACTGTTGTTCTTTCTGACCAAAAGGTTTGCCTTAATGTGTCAAAATCGGTGCAGTCCTGGAGTACATGCTCTGTGGTCTGGGGCACATTTCCAAAGGTGCACATGGCTGATACACCTATCTTGAATTTTGTGTACATGTGGTTACGTAATCGGTTGTGCCCTGTTCTGAGGCGGAGGATAATGACTTGTTCTGGTCTGTCCATAATAAAATAGTCGTCTTGTGCTGGGGCTGGTGGTTTCCTGATCGATTTAATGATTCTTTTCTTTTGGTGGTATGTGACTGGTACATCTGGCTGCTCTTTTGTCGCACCTTCCCCTGCCAGTTGATCAGCTTTCTCATTTCCAGGCACTCCACAATGAGACGGTATCCACTGCATTACGACTCTTCGCTGAACGCTGAGTTGTGTCAGCAGTGTTTGCAATTCTGGTAGTTTCCTAGACTGGAGTGCTTCAAGTACTGATTTAGCATCTGTAAGCATTACCACATACTGTGAGCCAAGGTTGGTATTTAGCAGTTTCCCTGTAGCTATCTTGATAGCCTGGGTTTCTGCATCGTAGTTATGGCAGTACTTCCCGGTTGGTACGCTGGACTTATCCCTAGTACCATCTGGGAATTCGATGTACACTCCAGCACCACCATTTCTAACTGCACTTTCTGCGGACCCATCTGTATAGACTCTGACCCATTGTTCTTGTGGGTATTCTTCATCAATATAACTGAGGGTGGCCATTTTGCGTTGTACACTATCTTGCTCTTTCTTGTCAAATATCCCTTTCACATTTGTCTGGATTTGTACCATTAGTTTACATTTTTCTCTCCATGGGGTTTGTTCCGGAATACTTTTAAGTGGGCAACCAATTTCTGGAAGGTCAGGAGTTTGTCTACATATTCTTTTTGCTTGGTGTATAACCTTGACAACAAATAATTTTACTATTACCCAGTATTGGTACTGGGTTCCTACACGCCATGGAACCCAGTACCAATACTGGGTAATAGTAATATTATTTGTTGTCAAGGTTATACTAGCCGTATTTAATTTATGTTATTATCTTATAACCGGTTATATATATATATATATATATATATATATATATATATATATATATATATATATATATATATATATATAAGCTTGCAATCTTTAATGACGTGGTTATTGGACTTTTATGACGTTGTTTCGTTACATTTTTATGTTTCCTTGGGCCTGTTATTTTATATCTGTAGTTTTTCTTTTTATTTTATTCCCTGAAATTAGGTGGCCTATATTAGCAATTTTGTTTCACGTATACATTTCAATGTCGTTTTTAAGTTCATGCAATGATCCGTGGAGTTTACTTTCTTTCCACTGTTTTCTTTTTGGTAAAACGTTTGCATAATTGTGTTACATTCGGTGTTGTCTTGGAGTATGTGTTCTGCAGGCTGCGGCGGCGACGGTTTTCCGTCTCACATGGCCGATACCCATGTCTTAAATGTGTACATGTGGCTGCTTTATCGGTTTGTGCCATGACCGGCTCCAGCTGACGGGCCGTGCTGATGACGTCACCGGTTTGGGCTAACGATGCGTTAACGCTGCTGTCCTAAAACAAGAAATACACTTTTTTCGACAGTGGCGTGGGAAGACAACTTAAATTTTAACTTTTAACTATCTACATGCATTCTTTAATAATTTCATTATTTTAGCCGATATTCTTGATTATTGCCTCGGCACCCCTGACTTACGCTCACGGCACCCCAGGGTGCCTCGGCACTGTGTTTGAGAATAAATGCTTTAACGCATAGTTAGTCCGACCCTGTGACGTCAGTTGCATGGCCCGTCAGCTGGAGTCGGTCGTGGCTGTGCCCTGTTCTAAGACGCAGAAAAATGACTCGTGCTGATTGGTAGATAATAATGAATTCAACTTGTGCCGGGGTTGGTGGGTTTTTTATTTATTATTGACTGTTTTTTCTTTTAGTGCTATGTGACTGTTGCATCGAGAATAACTCTTTTATTACACCTGCCTCTCTGCCAGTTGATCGGCTTTAACATAAATTTATTTGGCTTTTCAAATGTAGGGGAAAATGTAGTTCTTATAAAAATATTGCCTTAGGGACATAATTTATTAGACCCTTGCATACGATTTTTAGTTTTTTCCCCCCTAATGACTCTTCATTTTAGAATATTCTAAGAACGTTCTGGAAAATGTCTTATGCCCATTGTTTATCACCCATGTCGACCCTTAAGTGATTTGAATCCAGACCTCTGCCTCGACAGCAGGCACGGTAATGACTATGCTATAGCGGTTCTATATTAAATACATGCCCAGGAAATAACAGGAGAAAGCAATTGTTAAAATCTCAATATTTGTAATGATAAATGTTGATTTTCAAATAATGCGATGGGAATTGTCTGGCTAAAATTGTAATACATAATAGTTAGTGTATAACTCAATAGATGTAACTCTAAAAGAGATTGTGTGTATTTAGTGTATAACCAAGCGTTGAAATACATACAAGATAATGTATAAACCAAAAGTTATAAAATGTAAAAGATGGTATGTAACCAAAAGTTGCACAACGCAATGATACTGCATAAACCACAAGTTGTAATACGTAATAGATAGTGTGTAATCAAACGTTGTAATACCTACATGTTAATGTATGAACCAACAGTTGTAATACGTAAAAAAAAATATATAAGCAAAAGTTATAATAAACTCATGCTACTGTATAAACCATAAGTTAGGTTAGTTGCTTATCCTTTACAGGACATCGCAGAACCAACCCCATCAGCCCCTGGCTGTTGTGTGGTTTCTCTAGGCAAACTTACGTCCAATAGTTTGCCATTACTACTGGACGGTCGGCTCCCTGATACCATCGAAACCAACACAAGGCGCATGGCCCGCAGCTGGGATCGAGCCCAGCACCCCGGCATTTCGAAGCGTTCTCATCGACTTAGCCACAGAGCTGACAAACCATACGTAGTAATACGTAAAAGATAGTGTGTACTCAGACGTTGTAATACATACATGGTAAGGTATAAACCGAAAGTTGTAATACATAATACGTATTGTAGGTAGGTAGGTAAGTTGTACCCCACCAGGACATCACACAAGCGATAAACACACAGTGACACAAAGTGTCACCATGCGGATGAGGATCACCCGTGGAGAGGTCCAGGAAACCCCGTTCAGCCTTAAGTCCATATTTAAGGCCTGGCTATGTCTAGGGCCCCTAGCAAAAGCCAGGGTTATGCTTATAAAATAACTAAAACTTGCATACCAAATGGAGACAACTTAATTATATACCTGTTGTATAAACAAAGTTTATAATACACAATATATAATGTATTAACAAAGAGGTGTAATGTATACCATATATGTGTGTGTGTGTATTCATGTATATATATATATATATATATATATATATATATATATATATATATATATATATATACCAGCTACAACAAATTATAATTTGTCCTTAAATAAAAAGTTGGAAACACCAATAGATACAGTGTCAACCAAAAGTTATCATACATACAAGAGATATAAACCTACTGTTGCTGAAACTGCTTTTAGAAATATTTAATTAAATGTTAATGAAAGAAAAGCCAGATAATATTTTTGTTATATTCTATTTCCTTTAAAATAACATCATAAGTTATTTTGTGTTTTTATTGTTCAAAGTAGGTAGTTTTTAACAGTTCCATAATTACCACTTGCATATTTAGATTCGGGAGATGGCCATTTATTAGAACATGCTCTAATCTCAAGTTTAGGCTTTTTGTTACATTTGATGAACACCCGGCAGCATCTTAGCAAGGAGAAACAAAACAAAAATTATAGATTTAGGCAACGAAGCGAAATGGCACAGGAAAATATTTTTAATTACCAAAAAATTCTGCTTTAAAATCGGTCGATCCCAAAGAGGACAGTGCTATGTATGGTAAAGCTTTCAGTGCAGATCAGAACTGCTACCATAAAAAGAGTACGTGTATTCTAGAAAGAAGAATGTAATATGTGAATATGGTGTACATGTATTCTAGAAAGAAGAATGTAATATGGTGAAATATGCTGGAAACATTTTAATTACAACCATTAAAAGAGTACGTGTATTCTAGAAAGAAGAATGTAATTTGGTGAAATATGCTGGAAACATCCCTATTATAACTATTAAAAGAGTACGTGTATTCTAGAAAGAAGAATGTAATATGGTGAAATATGCTGGAAACATCCTAATTACAACCATTAAAAGAGTACGTGTATTCTAGAAAGAAGAATGTAATATGGTGAAATATGCTAGAAACATCCTAATTATAACCATTAAAAGAGTACGTGTATTCTAGAAAGAAGAATGTAATATGGTGAAATATGCTGGAAACATCCTAATTACAACCATTAAAAGAGTACATGTATTCTAGAAAGAAGAATGTAATATGTATTCTAGGAAGAAAATATGGTGATGGAAACATCCTAATTACAACCATTAAAAGAGTACCATGGTGAAAGAGTGGAAACGTCCTATTCTAGACAGAAGAATGTAATAAGGTGAAAAATGCTGGAAACATCCTAATTACAACCATAAAAAGGGTACGTGTATTCTAGAAAGAAGAATGTAATGTGGTGAAATATGCTGGAAACATCCTAATTACACCCATAAAAAGAAAAAAAGCGAAGTAATAAGACACATAACAACAGACTACATTAGGCAGGTGTCACCGTTACAGGTGCCCTGATTTTGACCTTTGTTGTCATGGGTTTAACGGAGTATCCAGGATATGCCCTGTCAGTTTGCCATTCAAGATGAAATTCTCAAATGCCGAACTAGAAACTGACATCTATTCAATCTGTGTACAATGTTTGCACAGTTGCAAAGCGTGTAATTTGTCGTCAATCTGATTAGTTCCGCCGATGCATAGAACGTAGCGTGTAATCGCGAAAACATGGAAGTTTCTATGGCCTGTAAAAAACAAGTAAAGATAACACGGGTTAAACAAGCGCAGTAATTCTGGAAACAGTAATCACCTTTAACCTAACAATAAGTGGTTGGCATCAGGGCTGACTGAGCCAATGGATATAAGAGAAGCGCTGAATGCTGATCTTTGGGAAACCATCACTATCGATCATCAAATGCCTTGCCGACTGGCCTGAGCTATCATGCCTTGGTCTCAGGCCTGAGCTCTCCTGTTTCTCTACATTTTGCGATCCCCAAAAAGTATATTTTATTTAATTTAATGAGAAGTGTCATTTAAGTTGGATAACAAAATCCATGGGTTTCCACTGGTTTCCGTCAGTTTAAGCTCAATTTGACAACGACACCTCTCCCTCTCCAACAAAACCGTCTACTATGCAGAAGGGAGGGCCGGGGAGAGGGGGGGGGTAGCAAAACGGTAGGGAGGAAAGTTCAGGGAAGTAAGTGAAAGAGAGAGAGAGAGAAAGAGAGAGAGAGAGAGAAAGGAAGAGAGAGAGAGAGAGAGAGAGAGAGAGAGAGAGAGAGAGAGAGAGAGAGAGAGAGAGAGAGAGACGAGAGAGAGGAAGGGGAATATACCTGAAATCGTTAAGGTGCAGTCGATAAGTAAAATTATGGTGAAATCTTAATTGGAGAATTTGGTCTGTATAATGTTAACTGTTAGCCTGATCAAGTAATTACTTATTTATAGGTAATGTGTTCTTTCAGTGCTATGTGTGTGTGCGTGCGTGTGTGTGTATGCGTGCGCGCGTGTGTGATCATGCAATTTGGCATTCCAAATCAGATTTGAAGATGTTGGTAGCGAGAATATAAAGGTGCGTAAAGGCTGAACGAATAAGGAATGAAAGGCGAATTTGTTTCCATTCATTCGTGGCATCTCCTTAAAGACAACTGAACAGTATATTTGCACTTTTTTCTTTTCTTTTTTTCCTAAGTATTCAACCTGCTTTAAGTTTAGGTTTGCCGCGAAATTTAGTAGTTCGAAAATGGTGCCGACTCGAAAACAGTTCGAGAACCCATGCGCTAGCTAAACAGCATAAATTACCCGCTTCAAAAGTATGCCATCTAAATTACTGCTGTGTTGTTAAGGTCATTTCTGTGATTACAGTCAGCAGCTGTTCAATATAAAAATGAAAATGGGCGGTCGATTTAATAACTCTGAAAGGCCATGTGGGTTTTGTCTAGGAATGTTTCTTTTATTAAACAAAAAGGACTTTATTGTTTGTATATTTCACAGAGCATGTCGATAATAGAGAATGTAATTAGAAAAAAAAAAAAAAGACTCAAACTTGTAACAGAGACAAAGAAATAAAAATAACTAGAATAGAAAATAGTTACAGTCATCGTGATCATCCTTGTCATCATCATCATCGTCATCATGAACTTCCAATTCTACCGTTAAGATGTGGGAGGAACAGTTTACTGTTGATTGCTCGACGCATGACACTGACAATTGTCACCCTGAGTGAATGTGCAGTCTCTTCTTCTTCTTCTTCTTCACTTCCTCTTTTACCGCTGTGGGTGTCGAGGGAGATATAAAGTTCTGTTTCTAGCTCTTCTGGCTGCCTCGACCATAGGCACATCGTGCTGTTGTAGAGTTTCTCTAGTGTCATCATTCCGTCTTCTCAATGGGCGCTTTCTTACCCTCGTTCCGATCCCCACACCTCAAACCCCCCCCCTCCCCCACCTCCCTTCAGTGTATAAAGGGTAAAGTAGATATGACGGCGACGATTCCAGGGATCTCCGTAAAAATTTCACTCGTGAACTTAAGAGTGCAGCCGTGGAACGAACCCTCAACCTTCTGAGCGCGAGGCAACAGGGTAGACCACTTCGCCACGGAAACCTAAGTGTATCACCGGTGCGTTTTTCGGTTGCCTTGTTCTTTCTTTCTCTTGCGCTTTGATCTTTATTCCCCATCCTCACCCCCAATGAAGTATAGGCCCTCAGTTAACTCACTCCTATTCTTTTCTATTGCATGCAACTCACCCCATGTTATCTCTATTTTTTTTTTAAACTTTGACCTCTGGCTCCCTTCTCCGTGCGTTTTTCGGGTGCCTTTTGTATGTGCCCCTATCCAATGCAACGATATTCTAGTTATATTGTTTTTAGTTGTTCTTGATGCGTGTGCTATCCAACTTCAGCGTCTCTTCTTCACCTTTTAATTCACTGGAATTTTTTTTTTTTTTCTCTCTGAAAACTCAACATTTATTATTATATCATACCTTTTGATTGCTATCTTCTACACAGGTACCAATTAATGGATGTTTTAGTTTACTGGTAATTGTTCTAGTTGTTCAATTATAACAGTACTGATTTGACATTCTTAAGAGGTGTGAATATTCAATAAATCATAGAATTACAAGAAGCAACAAAGGAAACTAAGAATGGGAACATTTTAACTTATCAAGGAAGTCGAAAGCGTCGATTAACTAGCACTGGTATTCCTCGTCTTAAAGTCCATGCAGTATGGCTATGGTAGTCGTGTCTATCTACAACCTTCTGTTCGTGTATTTTCAATCAACTCTGACACAGATGATTCTCTATGCCATAACTTCAAATTGTCCAGCATCTTTTCTCTCGTTCTCTCTCTCTGCCTCTCCTTCCCTCTAACTTTCATACTGTCAGGATATACTCCAGCTTTCTCCTTCTCATCACGTGACTGAAGAATGTAGATTGTCATTTTCTGACGTGGACAGTCATATTTCATCGTGGGTCAGTCTCTTTCAAGACATCCCCATTAGTCTTTTAATTTGTCCAGGGTATTCTCATCACCAGTCTATAAATCCAGGGTATTATCATAACGTCTATAAATCCAGGGTATTCTCATCACCAGTCTAAAAATCCAGGGTATTATCATCACCAATCTATAAAGCCAGGGTATTCTCATCACCAGTCTATAAATCCAGAGTATTCTCATCACGTCTATAAATCCAGGGTATTATCATAACCAATCTATAAATCCAGGGTATTATCATCACCAATCTATAAATCCAGGGTAATATCATCACCAATCTATAAAACTACATGGCCGCAGATTCCTAATAATGTTAGCAGTCAAAAATTAAACCCCTATCATTCAGCAGCTGACATATTTGTGTTTTTTTTTCAACAACAGTATGAGCGGCGTACCGTTCAATAGCAGTGGTAAACTTCTGTGAAGAAAATAATCTATTACCCAGGCAACAGTCAATAATTTCCGGTGTTGGTTCTGTCTAGGTTGTGAAAATGATGAAACAATTGTGTAGCTCCTCTAAAGTTATCTTCTTCTTCTTCGCGTTCACCAGCTATACACTCTTGGCGGAAAGTTCTGGTTGCTCGTCCACTACTGAACTGCAGTCCTGCTCCAGAACCTGAGTGTTGCGTGTGCATCAGTTTTACAGATCTCATTCTCTTGAATACAGACTGTTGGTTCCTTGCCTCTCCGGCGGATGCACTCCGACTTCAAAGGAAGCTCCCCAATTAGTCGACTCTTACGACATGCTTTTGGGGAGGCAGTGGGTCTATTCTTGTTTTCCCCACAATGGGGCCCCGGAACCCACACGGGGATCTAAAGTTATAATACAAATTGTAATTCTCACAGTGCAAGCCTACTGCACTAGTCAAGCAGCACCAGATTGAAGGCCCCTTTTACTCTTACCACACTTTTTTGGGGGTCTATTTTTTTTTTTTTTTTTACTTTCTTCCGCTTGACGTCTAAGGAAGTGATTGGTATCCGAGCTAGGGCACGCTGGGTTGCCCGGTATGCTGTTATGATGTAGAGTCTCAAGGTGTCAATGACTCCTTCAGTCCATCTTCCTTATAGTCATCCCCTACTTTTTGGTGTTTCCACTTTTATGCGGTAGACTCTCTTTTCTAACATCATTGGAATCATTTGCAAAATATGGCGAAACCATCTCTGTCTCCCTTTTTCAATGAATTTAATTATACGTGTTGTTCCAACAGTCTACATAATTTCTTCGACCTCTATCAAACACCTAATTTCACAGGTGGTCAGTTTTCTTTCATGTTCTTCAGTCAGTGTCCAAGTCTGACGCTGATAGAACAAGGTTGATATATAGGACAATGTTAATATAAAGACTGCGTTCATAATTTATCGTTTTGTCTCTTTTGTTATAGCCTAGTGTTTCAAATCTTTGATTTAATGAACCGCTTATAGAGCACTATTTCCTAGTCCATACACACAGTAGACGTATTAACAACAGAATCTGTCGGACTAAACTACATCCCAGAGAATAGGCTTGCACAAAACCCCAACTTAGAAGGATATGTGACGCTTGTATGGCCTCAGCCATTCATATCACGTATTTGTCATGTCTGGCCCCTTAACACGTACACCACGATTTCAATTAATGTAATTTACCAGCCTGTTGAAATGAAAAGTGAAAGAAATTTAGTAATCAATACAAAATGTAATTAGGAAGATATCGTCAGCAGCTTGTCATAATATTTATGTGTAGTCATTTTTTAATCAACACAATAATTGGACAGTAGCTATTTCATTTTTAACCCAGCATTTATATTTCATGTTTATAATCTGTTTCAGGGAATTTATACTTATGTTTAAATAGCTTAATAAGGGCGCAAGTTGATTTGTATGGTTAACAAATATGGTATAAATTTCACATATATACAATAATAACTTTACAATAATTCTAAACAGCATAACAAAATCCCAGTCAGCTCAAAAGAACACACTTGTGCATCTCAAACAAAGCGTATTCATTCCCACTCCATTCTGCCGGTGCCACGCATGGTCACTGATAAGAAACCTGAATATAGAATTAGCAGCCATGGAAATGAGATGTCTGGTAGGGCTGCAGGAGTGTCAGGAAGCTATACAATCATTAATGAGGTCATAAACTGAAAAAAAAAGTCGGCACAGAACCAACTGTAAATGACATACAAAGAGAGCAAATCGAATGTTTTGCCCACTTTAGAGGGACACCTTTTGAAGCCATGCTACTATGCCAGTCATACATCAAAAGAGGAGAAGGACATAGTGCACGAAGTAGGCTAAGAACAAGAAGCAATAGGGGGCAGTTATATTGGGGAACCAGAAAACGGTTACTGAGCGACATGTAGTCAGTCTCTTGTGGGTGGGTCTGACGCCAGCTGGTTTACAGCAGGAGAAAGCCATTTGTGTGCTCATTATGTACGCGTTGCTGGTGTCCCTCTTACTCCCTTAGACCAACGTCTGGATTTTGTCATCTCACCTTGATCATTTTAAGTATCCAGAACCCATGAGTTGGTTACCCGTTGGCTCAGTACTATGGATTTGCAACCCTTCGGCCTTGATTCCATTATAGGTACCGTAAATCTGGGGAAAATGTAACTTTTCTGCCTACCCCGGGCGTGAACCCGGACCACAAGGAGTTCGTCACCTGGCCACCGCGAAGTCAGCTTTTACCAACTAGGGACCCCTTTGTTTGCTTGGTTATATGCATGCTCGGAGTGACTCTTAGTCTGACCGTCGTTTACATCAGTGTTTCTCAGAGTGGGTGCTACAGCCCCAATAGGGTGAGAGGGCGCTGGGGCGGTTCAGAGGCGGTAGCGATTAATTTTAGGGGACGCTGAGACGGTACATGGAGTCGGTAATGGCTTCAGGTGCAGTTGGAAGGGGGGGGCTGAATAAATATAAGGCAGCTGCAGAGGGAAAGATCGAAAGAGAGAGAGAGAGAGAGAGAGAGAGAGAGAGAGAGAGAGAGAGAGAGGGAGAGAGAAAGAGAGAGGGGGAGAGAAAGAAAGAGAGAGAGAGAGAGAGTAACAGAATGAGAATTTTATTAAACCGTTCTTATCTGTTTAAATGAAGTATAACATATTGAAGTAGTATCGTAGTGATCGATTAATTTTGAACATATACGATGTGTTTTATATGTAGTCAAGCTCTTTATTTAAATATCCCAATGCTTCCAGTACTGAGTATACGCAAAGCCTGAGACAACATTTCATCATGTATCAATTAATTACTCAAGGTCCGTATTTTTCTGTATCGAAGATCAGGTAGGATACAATTCAAAGTGTAGTATCTGTTCTGGCATCTTGGCCATGAGCACGTCTTCAGCACTGGTATATTTAGAGGGGTGGGGTTGGTTCTCTACAAACTAAACTCACAGGAAAAAACCTAAACGGAAGATCTAAATTAAAAAGAAAATGCCATGGCGGTTCCCATTGTTCGGTCTCGATTACTTACGTAATATCCTTCAGGTGGTCTGGCAGGCAGTCTGAACGTTTGGGGGACCGATCCAGAAACAAAAGAGGATTTGACTGATTATTGACTTTTAGCTTTGTTAATTATAGTGGGAAACAAAAACTGAAGCTATATTTCTTCAGACTAATTCACTTTATTGATTATTTCACACGAGCCGAAAACTTGTGGCCGTTACCACGAAGCTTTAGCACTGTACCCATATTTATTCATAACACACTGGCAAATCTCGAGTGACCATTCTGTCTTTACTTTTAGCGCGGGACCGAATAATTTACAACTTTATTTCCCTATCCGAATAATTTACAACTTTATTTTCCTATTAGCCAATGTATAGTGGCGATACACAGTAAAAAGTGGCAAAATCGATGTCCAAAGTTGATTAACAACCAGGATTTTGCGCCGGAGTTTACAGCCGGGGGAAGCTAAGAAGAAGAGGATTACCTTCTTCGCAAGATGGGGTAGTTTAGAGACTAGACGCACGCTTGCCGGCCCAAGAGCCTTGGGTTCCGTTTTTTTTTTTATGTTTAACTTGACCTTAGCTCCCTTATTACCCATAAACTGGGTACCCTGTAATTCATGGGAAGTAAATGCTGCTGGTCGTATGTTAACTATTTTACTCATCGACTCCTGTTTGGTTTGTACAATTATACATCTTGCACAATGTGCCTGATGCGCCGAAGGTGTCGATAGGCTCATTAATATTTCTTTTTAATTTTTAAATTTATTTTTTTATTTTAACTTATGAATTTCTTGACACTTTCCGGCCTAGTCAGATGAGGTACGCGATCAACCAGTACGACAGTGGACAGGCAAAGACTTTGTGATTGTGAGGAAGGGTTAAAGCACCTGAAAGAACGAGAGCTTTGCCTTGTGGGTCCATGCAAAGGGCCTGCTCTTGGACGGTGATCCACAAAAATGATGTTCGCATACAAAGTGTTTATGAGTTGCTTATATTTTTAACATACACAGATCTATTGGTCTATTCTGTTTGTTTATTTTTGTTTATACACAGACAGGATGTGTTTACACACCAACTTAAAAAAGAAACTTTTTTATTAGCGTTTACTGTCTGGAAACTCTGGCGGGAATTTTTGATTGTTCATCCATTCTGGACTTTGGCCTTGTTCAAATACTTGAGTTGTGTGGCACATCCATTTTCAGATCTGGCTTATTTGTATGCAAAGCGTTGGTTTCTCGCCTTTCAGGCAGATACACTCCGACTTCGAAGGAGCACACAGTCAAATACAGGTGAATGTTATAATATTAGCTACTGAGTGCCAGCTACATCCAGATACTATTATACACCAAATATAACCACAGTTAGCAGAAGGTTTTCCAATAGGCGTTGTCTTTCTTAAGCAGTGGTTCTCAACCTTCCTACTGCCGCGACTCTTTAATATATTTCCTTATGTTTTAAGTACAGGAAAGGACCCTTTTCCACGCTTTTCAGGCGTATTGTGTATGTAGGGCTAGACCTATATTTTATAGACCAAGGCACGAGATGGGTAATGTGGTCAGCATCACACCGACCGCCTTAACTTCCCAAGACTGCATCTGGTACCAACTTAAGGCTGGGTCGTCTAAAAAATCATTTTTTGAAAGAAGTCAGGCTCCGCCACTACGCCACGGCGACTCCCCTTCCTCATGTTGTGGCAACCTTTTAATACAGTTCCTCGTGTTGTGGCGACACCCAACCATACAATTATTATAGTCGCTACTTCATAACTTTGATGAATATTTTGTTTTGCGATGGTCTTTTGCGAGCCATGTGAAAGGGACGCCACCCAAAGGTTGAGAACCGCTGGTCTAAAGGGTAGAAACTGAAACTATTCCATTACCGTAGCCCTGTATGTTAAGGTTGCTCTCAACCAGATCACATGTTTTATAGGAGATTAACTCGTGTTAACCTAGTTTTCTGGACTCTAGAGATACTGTTCACTAAATTAGTGACAAAAATAGAAAGCGAGGAGGGGGGAAATTCAGAGACAAGACAGGGCTACAATTAGACAGTAGATTATGGAACATACAAGCACAGCTTGAAACTTCATAACTATCATCATCTTCAATTGTTGCTTTGAAACGTCACAGACAGAGGTCTCTAGTGGTACTGCGTTCGATGAGCGGCTGTGGCTGTTGTAAGGCAATACAGTATCAACTGGCAAGCTAATGTAGATCTGAAATCCCGCTTACGATCTTAAAATAATTCGTCACAAAGGTTACGTGTTATATTTAATATTTGTAGTGCGAATACTGGTAAAAATAGAGATCTCCTTAAACTACCATTAAACCAGAAATTATTTGTAAAGATTCTACTCTAATGAATACGATTTCGGGTTTTGGAGTCAGAAACAAGTGCAAAGTTTACCAGCAAAATGCGGCAAAGGGCTTACAAAGTGGACTGCCTTCACAATGAACAAATGTTTTCTAGTATAAATCGAAAGAATAGTCATTTCCTAGCTCAAAAACGTTCAACCCTCCCCCCAGCTAATTAATGTCACACGAGTGAGTGAAGTTGAACTCCAACGATGTTATATTACGCTATCACGATTGACGTCGCTGCACATTGGGAGAGGTTACTTATTATGTCTTCTATCCAGGTTTCTAGACGTACTTCACTTTGCTTTACTTTCATGTCATGCAATCGCGTAAGTGTCAGACATTCGTCAATATCCGCTAGCCAAGTCCCTACAGCATTGGTGATATCTGTTCTGTCCTTGCTTCTTCCGACACGGTTTTGGCGCTTTGCTTGCCTGTTGGTCTGCTCGCTCCTCCCACTAGGACCAAATACTAAGCCAGTCACACCCTCTGACTCAAAGACTCACTGCTCGGATGAGAGTTTTCAGGTACGAATCTTACCAAAACACCGCACAAGCGAAGGGTTCTATTTGGGGGTGGCCTGGTGGTTACCAAGTAACCCAGACCCGAACCAGAAGGGTGATATGTCACGTGATCGTCTGGACATAGATGTTAGGCTATGACCAATTTAAGTAGCTTACGGTTAGGCAGTTTGCTTTGAACTCTGAAGGCTGGTTTCGTTTCTGGCCAGTTTCGCAAGTATTTATTTGGGAGAACTATGGAGGTCATCGCTGGAGCTGTAGAATAAGGGCTTGATACGAGGTTATCGGTGAGATACCAACAGCTTTGCGCAACAAAACTCAGCCATGTGACATAACACCAAGTGCTATGAAATACATCCGATAGAATCTTATTTCCTATCAGTAAATATCAATCCTCAGCAGTATCATACCACTACCATACTAATGTGGGGCGGGGGAGAGGGGGGGGGGAATGCTGAGTGGTCTAGAGGCATAGCGTCCGTCTTCAGTGCTGGAGGTCCCGGGTTCAGGCATCGTTGAACCCTGGGATGTTTTCACGTGGACTTCTAGTAAGTTCCCCTGGTCTCTGGGTAGTATGATCGGACGCCTGTGTGTATTGTTACAGATGTAAAAAAAGAAGCCTTGGCAGTTGGAAATCGAAAAGAGTAGCCTAACCGCGCTGCCCGGGCAAAATTTGATGTATACCGAAACGTTTTTCAGTATCCTCCCCGGTGCTACAAAGTTCGTGCACTGCATCGAGATCCTTCGGACTTAGGCTTGAGTTAGAAGTAGAACTAGCACATATGGGTTGCTATGCTTGTGCCGTGATGTTGATCCGTTGAACACCATACTAACGAGTAATAATGTTACAAAACCATAATCTATTCCGTTCTTACGAGAGACACTATTCTTTCGTTATTTTGAAGCCTCACTTCGGATGTTGCCGGGGGCCCTAATGTAACCCAGCCTATGGGTTTAATGAGTTTTTGGGACTGGTCCATAGGTGATCCTCGACCGAACGGTGACACCTTGTATCACGGGGTGTTTATCGCTGTGATGTCCTGGTGGTGTTAACCGTCAGCCAGTTAATCACATAGGCGCCGGAACCGACGAGCTCAGATCCCTTGACCCCGGCCCAAATAATTTTGTACAGGTACTAAGATAACCCTTTTGCCACACGTAAAATTTTCTTCACAAGTGTTTGCAATTTAATATTACTTCAAGCATATTTTTATATTTTTTTGACATTAAGCACATTATAAACAATAATAATAATAATAATAATAATAATAATAATAATAATAATAATAATAATAATAATAATAATAATAATAATGTGGTGAATGTCAAATAAATACTGGATGTAAAATTAAATGTACTAATACTTTAAGATCTAATTACCAGAAGTCATAAAAAGGGAAGTCAGCTTTTGTGGCTTAAGTGTTGCGAACGCGCTTCGTATTGCAGGGGTGCCGGGTTCGATCCCAGCTGCGGGCTTGGTGCTTTGCGTTGGTTTCGACAGTGGTATCGAGAAGTCGACCCGTCCAAAAAGCAGTGGCAAACTACTAGACGGCAATTTGCCTAGAAATCTACAACAGCAAAAAAAAAAAAAAAAAAAAAAAAAAAAAAAAAAAAAAAAAATGCTGGGGTTGGTTCTGCAACGTCCTGTAAAAGGATAAGCAACTAACTAACGTCAAAGAGGGCATCTAAGATCCATTTTAAAATTACTGGGTGGTGGGGAAAGGGGGCAACCTAATCTCTGCCCTCTCCCACTCCCCTACCTAATTATTTGCCTAGGAAATGTGTCAGGTGGTAAGGAGGGCTTGGGTTGGGTACGATAAAATCCAGGACATCCACGCTTTGAGACTACATCTATTCTGAAATTCCGAATGGTATTTCTGGCCAGTGACAGTTTCTAGAATCCGCATCTTTCCCTCCAAGTGCGGAATGATTTATTGGCTTGTGCACGTTTTCGGTTTTTTTTTTTCCTCTCCCCTGAATGTCAGTTTGTCGACAGTTGGTTGTTTCACATCCTCTTTATCTTCTCTACATATAGAACTTAGATCATTCTATCTTCTGACTTATTCCTCAAATTGATATTCGATCAAATTGGGTAGAATCATTGGTTCCTATGATTAATTTTTTTAATGGCCTTATGTAAGTTGCTTTTTTTCCCACTTGAAACTTTTTATTTTATTTATCAAACAAAATAGCAACAACAATTATAACATGAATATTGATTTTTTTTTAAATTGAGAGTATTCTCAACTAAAAAAAAAAAAAACTATGAATCCTTTGTTCGATTTCCAAGTTTCAGGATTAGGATGTCGTGGGTTTTGAGTGAGCAACAATTGCTAGTAAAATCTGCCAAAGGGCTTAGAAAACAAACTGCCTTCAGAATGACTGAGTAATCTTTCAAGTAGAAATCAAAATAATGTCAGGTGGTCTCATAGACGTAGTATTGTGTTGTCTAATAACTCTTCTTCTGTCTGATCTTCATCAGTTGAGCATACACTCTAAAAAAAAAAAAAAAAAACAGAGACAGACTGTTCCATCGTCTGACATTATTCTGTAGCTCAGTGATTCCCAAACTGTGCGCCACAGCGCCCCGGGGAGATGCCACCTCTTCACAGGGGCGCCGCGAAATATTCAAAGATACACTAGTTTTTGTTATCTCTTACATACGAAAAGTCATACTTGTACTTAGGTTAGGGCGCCGTGGAAACATTTTAATTGAAAAAAAAAGGAGCCGCAACTAAGAAAAGTTTAGGAAACACATTCTACGTCGTTTACATATTCCCTCTCTCCAGTTCTTTTCCTAATAAAATTTCCTGCACAGCTAGAAACCCATGGTGTTATTATGACCGATTCCTCAAGCTTTAAAGTTGCACCGCTATCTCGGTATACGTCCGCTTTCTAATAAGTCTAACTTGGTATACGTCCTGTTAAGAGACACAAATATTGCTTGGAATACGACCTTTGTTGGCAATATGACTTTCGTGCTAGAACTTGTGATCCTCAGCCAGGTCAAAGTAGAGAAAGGAAAAAAAAAGAGTAAGAAAAGAGAGACAGAGAAAACAATAAGATTTCAGATTTACGAAGTTTTATTGCAACGAGACTCCGCTTCCAAACAACATCTCCCAGCTTCTCAACGCCATCCTAGCAGGAACTCGATTATTGTCATCAAGGTAAAGTTAGGTCAAATTTATAAATATTTACATATATAAATATTAGCGGCGTCCGTGGCTTAAGCGTTGCGAGTCCGACTCGTAATTTCAACGTAACACGATCAAAACTCACTGCTGACTGCGTGTTTTATCATGGTATGGGGCGTCGCAGGTCGACCCAGCATAAAATGGGTACCAGTATGGCTGTCCTGAGAAAGTGAAGACGGCCGGCGTAATGCTGACCACATTACCCATCCAGTGATTATGGTCTGTAAAAATAATGGACGCTCTTTCCATATACCCGATACGCCTAAAGGCGCCTATTAGTGTTAAGCGGTGTTTAAATTATTCTATGTTGTTTATTTTAGTATCCAGAAGCCATGAGTTGTTAACCCTTGGGCTCGGTATTATGGATATCGCAACCTTTCGGCCTTGATTCCATTGTAAATACCGTAAATCTGGGATAAATGTGGCTTTTTCTGCCTACACCCGGGAGTGAACCCGGACCACAAGGAGTTCGTCACCCGCTCACCGCGCAATCCGGTTTAGCCAACTACGCTAGAGAGCGGGCAGAATTATTCTATAAAACCCCATAAATGCAAATAATAATATGTCTATAAGGAAAGAATTTATTTTCTCAGTGAAATAGATTAATCGGTCTCGCCCCCTTCCCCCCCCCCCCCATTGCCCCCGGGAAAATTCGTTTGGTATACGTCCTGTTTTGCATGAGTCTAAAATTTTACAAGGAATTAAGGTACCGAGGTACTACTGTGGTTGCAAATTCTCTGCAGGACGTTGTATACCAAACCAGTTAATGTTGGATGTTTTTTGATTTTACAAAGGCAGTTTTACTAGCCATAGTTTACCATTTTCCCCTCAACAATCCAGACCCTATACTATTGCCGAGACTAGTGCAAAGCAATCAGCTGTCAAATCACCTGTAGCTGAATAAACCAGGTATACCAGAGTTATTATTCGCGTTCGCAACCTGCATTGAAACAGGAACAGATCACAATTCTTTTCGAGGCATAGGCAGGAAGGAACACATCCTTCCGAGGTGTGAACCGCACGTCGCTCTATAAAGTTCTATTTTTAAACAACTAGTATTGTCTCTACACACTTGTCCTTTTCAGTTGCTTTACTAACATAGTTTTAGAACTAATTTCTTATCCTTCAGTCACTCGTACACACACACACACACACACACACACACATATATATATATATATATATATATATATATATATATATATATATATATATATACATACACACACAAACACACTCACAAACAGCATTAAAAAGACATGAGAAAAGTGTGACTAGAATGTATTTGCGCCGGAGCCTACCGACTATAGAAAAAAAGCAGGTTCAAAAAACGAGAAACTCAGAAGATAGCTAGAGAAGCAAAAGAAGTAGTAGTAGAAAAAGAAGAAGCAGCAGAAGAAGAAGAAAAAAGAAGAAGAAGGAGAAGAAGAGGAAGACGAAGAAGAAGAAGAAGAAGAAGAAGAAGAAGAAGAAGAAGAAGAAGAAGAAGAAGAAGAAAAGGAAGGAGGAGGAGGAGAAGAAGAAAAAAAAGGAAAAGAAGAAGGAATAGGAGGATCAGAAAGAGGAGAAGGAAGATGAGGAGGAAAAAAAAAAAAAGAAGAAGAAGAAGAAGAAGAAGAAGAAGAAGAAGAAGAAGAAGAAGAAGAAGAAGAAGAAGAAGAAGAAGGAGAAGAAGAAGAAGCAAAGCAACAGAAGAAGCAGAAAAAAAAGAAACAGTAGAAGAAGAAGCAGTAGAAGCAGTAGAAGCAGAAGAAGCAGAAAAAGAAGACGCAAAAAAAAAATGAATAAGCGAAGGAAGAAAAAAAAATAGAAAAAAAGCAGAGCAGTAGATAAATAAAGAGTAACCAGTCAAAAAAAAAATCGTAACAAAGTTTATGCTTACGACACCAACAAAATAAAACTCACCCGTCTCCTCTACTCTGACAGCAACCGCAGAACGTTCTCTTTTTGTTTGCACTGAACAATCGGTAATGTAAGCAATGTTTTATATTCGTCCGGCTGTCAAATGATGTTCACATTAGTCGTCAGTTCACAAAAGCACAATGGAGAAGAAAATAGTTTATGTGGATTTACACTAAGTACAGCATAAAACCACGAATTTCAATCAATAAAGAAGAGATGAAAAATGTCACAGATTTTGAATACGAGTTTAGGCTCAATAGCAAAACACAAGACGGGCGTTGGAAATGCAGAAACTGAACAATGTAAAGAACCTATGGCATAGCATCTGCAAGCGAGTTAAATATTTCCAGATTATGCATCTTTCCCGCCTCTTACTTAATCACCGAAAAGAAAAATATATTAGGGCGTTTAAACTGAAATGATACAGAAGCATTGATAGAATACCGTGGGCCAAGAAGAATAAAAACACGACACCCTCCATGATCATAGTATGGAGGAGAATTGGCCTATCAACAGCATTCTGTCACTTGCATAGTCCATGGTAAAATAACACGCAAAAATATACTGGTAGCTATAAATTTAAAGAAAGTAAACTGTAAAGGGTGCTGTTACAGCGTGAGCATATGCTGCTAGATGCATATTATTGAGAACGTTCAATCTTTGAAGGGTAATGTGGGTTGCATTGCACAGTTCGATTTTACTTTCCATGACATTTGCTGGTAGCTGTTTTAGGCTAAGTCTACACGGGAGCCTAAGTTAGTTAATGGTCAGTTGGAATTTGAACCCATGATTATCTTTCCAGCAGGCAAGCAGTTAGCCACTGCGCTACCGCAGCTCGCTGACTGCATTCAGACGAGTACCAAATACTATGAGAGCTGCATCTATAAGTGCGTATCATTTTCAGCTTGAACTTTTCCTAAAAATTATTTACAGTCAGTCATAAATCATTTTATAAGCAACACGTTTTCCTGTGTAGGTTCCGGGTTCCCACTGTGGGGAAAAGAATAGATTCACCAACCAACAATCATGCCGTAAGAGTCGACTAACTGGGGGTCTCCTTCGAAGTCGGAGTGCACAGGAACTAACAATCTGCGTACAGATAAGTCAGATCTGTAAAATGAAAGTGCACGAAACGTTCAGGCTCTGGAACAGGACCAAAGTCCAGAGGTGATCAAACAACCACAACTTTCCCCTTGGGTTTACAGATGGTGATGCGAAGAAGACGAAAAGGCAGAATAAGTAGCACGTAAATACGTTACTTACGTAAATAAATCTTGTTTTCTCCCCTCTGTGAATACCGCTGTATCTTTTTCAAACTGTTTCAAAGTTATTCAAAAAATACTTTCTTAGTTAAACATATATTGTTAATATTAATTTTATTATATTTACGGAATAACTACTTTTCAAACACGGATTAATCTAACAAAGTAAACATGTCGATGTATTGCCTTCGAAGTCGAACTGTAATACTATTAAAAATCGGCAAGTGGAGTTTGTGTTGGCTGAAACTGTCGTCCAAGAACGCTGGGAACAGAATCTGCTCGCTACTCACACATGATGACTTGGATTAGAGATGTCGGTGCCCGTGAGGGAGTTAACCAGTATGGTGGCAGTGCACACGATGCTGCTAAACGATGCTATTGTCTCATTTCTTGGCAGTATTCAGAAGTTCTAGAGAAAGGGGATTGTCTAGTAACTGATGTCATTAAAACAAGAAAAATTTAATAGTATATAAACAAACCTTTTTTTTAGTCATTCTTTCTTTTGTTCTTCCGTAATTTCTTTCTCTCTTTTTTATTTTCTATGTTTCTTTATTTCTTCTTCTTCTTCTTCTTCTTCTTCTTCTTCTTCTTCTTCTTCTTCTTCTTCTTCTTCTTCTTCTTCTTCTTCTTCTTCTTCTTCTTCTTCTTATTCTTTTTCTTCTTTTTCTTCTTCTTCTTCTTCTTCTTCTTCTTCTTCTTCTTCTTCTTCTTCTTCTTCTTCTTCTTCTTCTTCTTCTTCTTCTTCTTCTTCTTCTTCTTCTTCTTCTTCTTCTTCTTCTTCTTCTTCTTCTTCTTCTTCTTCTTCTTCTTAAAGACAGTCAATGCGTTTGGTTTGCTAATCTCAGATTGTGTATACATGTACCTAAGACACCTAATGTTATCTATTCTTTAAAAAATGTTAAAATGCTAGATACTTGTTTGTAGAGATTACAAAACAGTGGCGTATTTGCGGTCAAAATTTGGCTTTACTCGATATCTCCTTATACTCACGTTAGAATGACATATTATCTTTTTTTTCCCTTGTCGGTCCTGATCATCATCATCATCGTTGATCAGCATGGTCCTTTACCGCAGACCTGAAAGTCTCTCTCTATCTAAATATTAAACCGTTTGTGCTTTCATTATCAGTGCACATTGAATGTCTTGCATCTACTTATCTGCCTTATTTTTCTGAAAACTGCACCTCTCCTAATATAACCCACGGCCCTCTCTATTTATAAATAGCTCAAGATGAGCGTTTATAACATAACGGTTGAACGAGGCTTCTGTAACCTGTTCCCGGATGACGCTTCTCCGATATCAACACTTTGTGTCACTGTGTGATTAACGCTTATTGTGCTGTCAATCACAGTTCTCCCCAGGCCAGCATGACTGTCTTGATCACTTATTTTAAGAAGAAGAAGAAGAAGAAAGAAGAAGAAGAAGAAGAAATCATTCCCTTCATGAATACAATGAGACAAGTCAGACGAGGTATACAATCATACATCTATGAAAATTTAATAAAACAATTTAAAAAAAAAAACTTAAGTGAAAGCCTTCTATCCCCAAAAATACAAATTTTGAGCTGATAATGTCAACGCTAGCATTAACACATTAATTATGAAACACGAAGGAACATACAGGCTTGCCTTCTTTAACTGGGAGTAAATACATGAGATATACATACAAATTATAACGAATATGGAGAATATTCTGCAGAACGACTTCCGTTTTCGAATGTATCAAGTGTCTAATGTTAGTGGAGCACGCGTGTTGCGCATGTCTAGGACTTTGAGTTTGTGCGAGGAGCGGAAAATAAAAATAGTTGAGTGGCAACGTAATCTTTCTAGGTGAGCGTTCATGTAGCAAATACGGATTAACCAATATTTGTGAAGAGGTTATGCTGAAATTATTGAAGGGGGAGATTAAAACCCGATAAACTGTGTTATGCTTAAGGGTTTTATTATTGGTTTGATATTTATGAATAATTCACAGCTTCTCGCGCGAATCATCGGGATCTTAATCCATATTAATTTCCTATTTATATCTGTATTGCCCCTATTTTGATTGGTTTGAAAATTATCATATGTGTGGGTGTGAGTAATCTGGTAATCTTTGTTTAAGCTTCATAGCAAACGGGTCACCCCATAGTTGCTCCGCTCATTTGGAAAGATTGACATACTGCTGTCTCAGTATATATAGCATACACACGCATTAAAAACATACAGTAGCCATTTAAAGTGCTAACACAAACAGTCCGACATTAGAAATATAGTTATTTAGTTCATAATGGATGGTAGCAGAAGTCACCAATGGATCAGCAGTTGCACACACGATCAATTTTAATCACATAAGGGCACCACCAATATTGTAACAAGGAGGCATCGCGCTATTTTCTGAATCTACAATTCACACCACCACGTTGGTCAAAGTCGAAAAACATTCCAAATGAAATTCGCAGCTCACAGTGTCACGCTATGCACTCAACTTAAAAGCTAGACCACAAAAGTTTATCATTTAAGTCTACAAACGGGGCAAAAATGCAACGGCCACCGTCTGACAGAAGCAAAAAACTTTGCCACGTCTAAAAACAGTGGCGGTGCCTAGCGTCCATTTTGATCGGAAGTTTTAATGTTGTCAAAGTCGTCGGTATCAGTGAGTAGCTCTACGGGTAAAACAGAACAAGTTAATAATGGAATGAATCCAGAAATTCACGTCACTACCCTTGGGGCATTCCCAAACGGGCAATGTCCTCTACCTCAGTAGCCAAATGTGATTTACTGACATAACCGCATGTTCATTCCTGCGTTCGCTGAAAACAGCCTAGAGACTCTGCCTACTCACGGCGGGATCAGTCTTTCGATGCATAGAAGCCTTGTCCCATTGTACTGTCTACTTGATACAGGAGAGCCTTCACCAGGTCTGATCTATCATAAATTAGCTTGTTTCCCAGAGGAACAGCGGCAGCAACCAAACTATACCCTCACTCATTACCCTGCATACAGACACGCGCACACACACATACACACACGCATACACACACAGAGTTAGCCTACAAGTTTATACACAGTAATCGCCGAGCAGTAAAATACATGAACATTTTTATAGAGGCTACTTAAAGAAAGGTAGCTGGGTAGGTAGTTAGTTGTACCCCACTAGGACATCACACAAGCCATAAACACACGGTGACACAAAGTTCCACCATGCGGATGAGGATCACCCGTGGAGAGGTGCCAGAAACCACTTTCAGCCATTAGGCCAATATGGCTTTATCAAGGACTACCAGCAGAAGCCAGGGTGTGGCTTCAAATAACAAAAATATTGCATCCCACGTGGGGACGACTGAACTGATAATATTTGAAAACGTCATCATTGCCGAATATTTCCCGCCATATTTGTATCAAATTACAGTCACTATGTTTTGTATTCTAGTTAGAAAAAGTGTCTAGAGGCTAACGGAAAATCACTTTTAGCACCTGTGGTAACTTCATACATCATATGTGACTTGAATGCATCTCTTTGTGTCTGAGTAAATTTAGTATCAAAATGTTTATACAGGTTGTTAATAAAAAAATTAAAAAAAAAAAACGCTATGCACCACATTGCTGCTGTAATGTATCTAAAGACCCTGAACATTGCACATGTGGATACTTTTCACGCACACACACACACACACACACAGAGAGAGAGATAGAGAGAGAGAGAGAGAAAGAGAGAGAGAGAGAGAGAGAGAGAGAGAGAGAAATCAATACTGTTGTTTGGAACGAAAACACAGAGAAGAACTAAGGCAATTAATAATAAACTACAAATATAGCAAAGTTAAAAGGATAGAGACGACATGGGGATTGCTGCGTGCAAAAGCGAAGGATAGAACGACTTGGTATGAGCTGGTGGAGGGTATTCGTTCGATTGGGGATTAGAAATGCAGAGAAAGAAAAAAAAACT
Source organism: Candidula unifasciata (assembly GCA_905116865.2). Classification (NCBI taxonomy): domain Eukaryota; kingdom Metazoa; phylum Mollusca; class Gastropoda; order Stylommatophora; family Geomitridae; genus Candidula; species Candidula unifasciata. Next base: position 195,962 of record CAJHNH020003957.1, read on the forward strand.
TTACACAAACTTTACTCTTATAAAACTTGAAAAAAAAAAACATAAAGTATATGTCAGCTGTATATGAACACTTACCGTAAACAAAGGACGTTGCGGTGATCTTCATCAATAGAACAACCGTATGAAACACACATCGTCATCATGTAGCAGGTCCTTTGCAGAACGTCGCTCTCATCACAGTCTGCCTGAAAAAAAAAAAAAACCAGTTTTCCCGCCTCATGTACTTTCATACTCAAGGAGTCAGTTATATTCTATGCCCATCTTCGTGTCGGTCGGCCCCTGCCCCTCCTTCCTGGTACCATGTCTTCTGTTATATTTTTTTTCCCAATATGTAGTGGCGCTTGATATGGCCAAAATATTTCAGCTTCCGAGACAGGATGCTGCTTATTAGCCAATCTTCCTTGATGTTCAGATCTTTTATTTTTATTTCTCATCTTCTTTGTCCAAGATATTCTGAGAATTTTTCTATAGTATTTCAGCTCAAAAGCCCCTATTCACATTCTCAAGGACTGAGAGATAGTCCAGGACTCACATCCGTATGTAGCCACAGGGAAGATTCGTGCTCTCAAAATTCTAATTTTTATCTTCTTGCTGGTGCTTAACCACAGACTTTTAAGGCTGTTCAATATGAAACACACACACACACACACAAGGAAAAGATAAAGTCAAACAATGAATTGAGTGTGAAATTACCACACTCAAGTATTTCAATATCATGGAAGTAAAGTGAAAACAACCATGTGTCGTCTTCACACTGAAGGTTGGCTGCATTGTACCCACTGCCGTCTTTAGAATTATCAGGTAGTGACCCTCTCTAATCCGTTTCACGACACTGCTCTCGTACCACAGTTAAGACATCACCAGAGCGGGTTTTTGTTTTAATGAACCTTTCTCTGCAGGAATCGAACTCGAGGATCATAACATTGTTAATCGCGGTCAGTAACTTCTGAGCCATAGAGCCGCATATATAAATGAGACCAAGTAATAAAAAAGGAATGTTATCTTCCCATCTTGTTCTTGGTCTACCTTTTGCGAAGGGCAGAATGTAAGACGGCCTGCGTGCCCAATTCTTAACTCTTTAAAGAAAAAGTTTGTTCGTTCGTTCGTTCGTTCTACGCCCCTCTCCTCTTTCGCAGTCTGTCGCATGAATGTCACGTAGAACAGACAGTGATCAAATGCAAGCGTGGTCTTGCGGTTTGTGCTTTTCAGTAATTGATTACGACCTAGGAATTTTAAAACTATTCAACTCACAGTTCGCAACACTTGAACGGTTTTTAAATGCCGTAATGACAATTGTTTTAGGATGCACACGGGATACTCAGTTAGAACAACGAGGTCTATGATTGCGCGGATATCAGTAACGTCCAGATTGCCACTGTCACAAGCCAAGGCTTACGTAAGAGCTATCAATGATGAAAAATATCCTCTACATTCATCTTCTTCTTCTTCTTCTTCTCTTCCATCTTGTACCTCATCGAAGTGTCGAGGGTAGATGTATTGTTCGTTGATGAGCTCTGTAAAGAGCAATATTAAGACTGA
>CAJHNH020003957.1:202500-253894 GCA_905116865.2 Candidula unifasciata
ACAACAGGAACTATATGAAAGGATCGTCACAACAACAGGAACTATATTAAGGGATCGCACAACGCGAGGAACTGTATTAAAGGATCGTCACAACATCAGGAACTATATTAATGGATTGTCACAACACGAGGATCTGTATTAAAGGATCGTTACAGCATGAGAAACTGATTTAAAGGATTGCTACAACGTGAGAAACTGTATTAAAGGATCGCACAACATGAAGAACTGTATTAAAGGATCGTTACAGCATGAGAAACTGATTTAAAGGATTGCTACAACGTGAGAAACTGTATTAAAGGATTGCCACAGCATGAGAAATTATATTAAAGGATCGTCACAACATGAGGAACTGTATTAAAGGATCGTCACAACATCAGGAACTATATTAAAGGATCGTCACAACATCAGGAACTATATTAAAGGATCGTCACAACATCAGGAACTGTATTAAAGGATTGTCACAACATCAGGAACTGTATTAAAGGATCGTGCACAACATCAGGAACTGTATTAAAGGATCGTCACAACATCAGGAACTATATTAAAGGATCGTCACAACATCAGGAACTATATTAAAGGATCGTCACAACATCAGGAACTATATTAAAGGATCGCACAACACGAGGAACTGTATTAAAGGATCGTCACAACATCAGGAACTATATTAAAGGATCGTCACAACACGAGGAACTGTATTAAAGGATCGTACAACATCAGGAACTATATTAAAGGATCGTCACAACATCAGGAACTATATTAAAGGATCGTCACAACAACAGGAACTATATGAAAGGATCGTCACAACAACAGGAACTATATTAAGGGATCGCACAACGCGAGGAACTGTATTAAAGGATCGTCACAACATCAGGAACTATATTAATGGATTGTCACAACACGAGGATCTGTATTAAAGGATCGTTACAACATCAGGAACTATATTAAAGGATCGTCACAACATCAGGAACTATATTAAAGGATCGTCACAACATCAGGAACTATATTAAAGGATCGTCACAACATCAGGAACTATATTAAAGGATCGTCACAACAGGAGGAACTATATTAAAGGATCGTCACAACATCAGGAACTATATTAAAGGATCGTCACAACAGGAGGAACTATATTAAAGGATCGTCACAACACGAGGAACTGTATTAAACTGTCGCGGTATTAGAAAGGTTGAGAACCATTGCTCTTAATAATCAGGTTTACATGGTTTTAAACATTTCGCCTGATGCATTTGAATTTTAACCGTATCCCTTGTCCACTGACACAACGTTTTTTCTCTCTCCCATAGCCATATAATTCCCTAGTGTGACTATTTCGTATGGTTGAAGTGTTTGTCTGGATTTGTCCTGTTGGACTGACATCCGAATAGAGGCTACTTTAGTATTTGGATGTCAAACCTTCGAGTTGTATACCCGAAAGGAAAAAATAAGAAACAAAATATTCAGCCTGGACAGCAAACGTTTTGGCCTGCACTTTAGATTTCTTAATGTCAAAAGATTTTTAAGTGCACGTGAAAATACCTCTATTTTATTCATTAATTTGAAAAGCCCAGACATCCGATCAACAATTTAGGAATTAGAAAGTTGTTTAACATTTGGATTCGGGTTGATTTAAACAGAAAAAAAAAAATGATTTTGGCTCGTATGTCGACCAAGTTTAAAATAAGTGCAAGAAGAAATGATGTGGCTAGACGGTAGCATACGGCCAGAGTTAGCGTAAGACGGAAGCGTGGTGTCTAGACAGTAGCATAATGGCTAGACGGTAGCATAGTGGCTAGGCAGTAGCATAGTGACAAGACGGTGGCATAGTGGCTAGACAGTAGCATAGTGACAAGACGGTGGCATAGTGGCTAGACAGGAGCATAGTAACAAGGTGGTAGTATGGCCAGACTCAAGCACAGTGGCCAGACGGTAGCGTAGTGTCTAGACAGTAGCATAGTGACAAGACTGTAGCATCGTGGCTAGACAGGAGCATAGTGACAAGACGGATGCATAGTGACAAGGTGGTAGTGGCCAGACTAGCATAGTGGCCAGACGGTAGCGTATTGTCTAGACTCAGGCCTTTCGGTCTGAAGGTCATGTGTTCTAATCAGCATCAAATCAGATCTTATTTTTTTTTACATTAACCGAGGTTCCCTGGTCGATCCAGTCTAAAATAAGTAGCCTTCAAAGAAATGTTAGGGAAAGTAAAAGCGGCCGAAATGATGCAGATCAGATCACTGATCGAGTGTCTATGCGTCTATAAAAAGTGAGTGAAGCTTTGTAAACTCGATGCACCATTGACATAAAAAGGGTTCTTCACTTTTATAAATGCCTGCATATCCCATCTAAATAAATTAAAAGAGGCGGCTGGCCGAACTATCAAAACGCTGGGCTGTCCAGCGGGATACCCGGGTTTGAATCCACAGTAAAACTTTCCTACCTTGCACAATGTCAGCGTCTGTGGCTTAAGGGTTGCGAATGTGCTTCGTAATGCCGAGGTGCCGGGTTCGATCTTAGCTGCGTACGATTTGTCTTGCGTTGGTTTTGACAGTGGTTTCGAGAGCTGACCGTTAAGGGGCAATGGTAAACTACTGGACGTAGAATGGGCCTAGAAAAACCACAACAGCCAAAAAAAAAAAAAAAAAAAAAAATCCTGGGGTTGGTTCTGCAACGTCCTGCAAAGGATACATAGCTACCTTTAACTAACCTGAACAGTCCGTGGCGACAACACTAGCCTTGCTTAAAGACACCCCCCCCCTTTCTTCGCCTACACGACAAAAGTGGTAAATACAGGCAGTAATGGCAGTTCAGGGAGTCGCCGTTTTGTAGCAGTTAGACGCTCGCGTGCGGATCGGAAGGGTGTGGGTTCGCTCCTTGGCGGAGCCGGACTTTTTTTCAAAAATGACCTTCACTCCCAGGTCGACCCAGACTTGAGTGGGTACAGGGTGAAGTCACGGGAAGTAAAGACGGCCGGCGGGTTTCTGACCACATCTCCCATAATGTGCCGATTGTCTATAAAAAAAATCTAGGTTTAGCCCTATATGCCCTATACGTCTAAAAGCATGGAAAAGGGACCTTACTCTTTTACCTTTTATGGCAGTTCAATAAATTATGTAAATCACTTGAGATGGCAAATCACCATCCTTTGTGGTGCTGTGATTTAGGTCACGGGCGTGAGGGAAGGTTAAGTCCGATGGGATGTGTATAAGGATATACTCTGTATCTCACCTAGGGCGACAGTCTTCTCTGTACTTGCTTTACGAAAGCTCTTGCAAGACTCCTGCTGCACTTTCCCGTCGTGGGTCACGGATAATGTCTCAAATCAGCATTATCAGAGCTGGTAAGGAATCTTAGAGTAGGTGGCACGCAAATTTGCAGTCTCTGGTATGGCTCTCATCCACCCCATGCCCCCACCCCCCAAAAAAGCATGGGTAAAAATATTTATCAAAACTCAGTTGGAACATGCCGAATGTACAACTAAATTGCAACTCTCGGTTAAAAGTCTGATGAGTGAAAGAAATATTGAACTGCTGAGACTCAAGCCTTGACCAAGATATTTGCCCGCAGCTTAGACGAATAACATCTCATGTGGGCAACCGTGCTAAGCGCAGAAGATAATAAGAAATATAATAATAACAATTAATCAGAATAACCGGTTGTTAACAGTACAGGTTTCTGTCCAGACAGATATATGAGAGGAAATACTGGAAGTATTGATTAGAATGGAAACTGCCGTCTGAGAAATTATATAATCCACAAACAAGTGAAGGTGTCCACTAAGTAGCGGTTGATATAATAGGAAGTAGGACACTTAGAATTAAAATGTATAATCTTCTTCTTCTTTTTTCTTTAAGATTGCCAGCTATAATCGCTGACGGAAAGTTATTTTTGTTCATCCACTTCGGGACTGCAGCTCTGTTCCAGAACCTGAGTGTTGCGCGCGCATCCGTTTTACAGATCTGACTCGTTTGTATGCAGACTGCTGGTTTCTTGAATTTTAAGCAGATGCACTCTGACTTTGAAAGAAACTCCCAATTAGTCGACTCTTACGACATGCTTTCTTCGGTAGGCAGTGGGTCTGTTCTTGTTTTCCCTTAACTGGGCCCCAGAACCAATACGGGGAAAATGATATAATAGAATCACTGGTGTAAATTAGAGCTTGGAGGGTTAACTGAACAAGTTCCAATGGACCAAGAGGTGAAGAAAAGATGCTGGCGTTGGATAGGACACACGTTGAGAAAACCTGAGAACAATACAACTAGAATGGCAGGACTTGGTTTAGGGCCTTTGGTCCCTTTGGAGTTAGAAAGGCAGAAGAAGGCGGACATTTAAGAGTTTCATGTACATAAACATAAAAAAGGACTTAGAAGTTTTTATCGTTAAGCCGTTCGCCTCGCGCTTTAAAGGACCTGAGTTTACTGTTGAAATACGTCATGGGGTTAACGTTGGAATTTAAGGTGTGGGGGGGGGGGGGGGGGGGCTGGGTATCTTTGAGGTTCGTCTCTAAAGCTATGAAGTTTTTTCTTCATGGGACCTTAAATGTTTACGAAAAATATCAGGGGGAAAAAACACACACAAAACAAGAAAATTAGATCCACGAAAGTTTCTTTACTGTTTTTTCCACTTTTTAATTTACAACGGAGAGCCTAGCACCTGTCCCTGCATTGCCTGCTTATTATAAACTGTAACTGACGATAATGAGAGGACAGTGAAGTAAACATACACAGTAATACCTGTTATAGTGTGTGTATGTGCGTGCGTGCGTGCGTTTGTGTCTGTGTGTGTTTACAACTAGGAAATCAGTAGAAAAATAAAATTAAACTTACCGTGTTAACATTAAATTGTGTCCTGCTATGTGAAGTAAAAACTCTAAGAAGGAATAAATATTTACTGACAATAAATTTACTTACTTGTAACTGCGCATGACAGAAGGTATGAATACTGAGATAGAATCACTGATGCACTTCTTTAGGAGGGAACTTATATAGTAAATCAAAGTTATTTTTTAATTCCTTACGTCCTTCTTAGGACGTTTTTTTTTGTTATTTGAAGCCCCACTCTGGCTATTGCCAGGGGCCGCAATATAGGCAGGTCATCATTATGACCAAATGTCTGAACGCGGTTTCTGGGACCTCTCCACGGTGATCCTCATCCGCATGGTGGCACTTTGTGTCATCGGGTGTTTATTGCTTGTGTGATGTCCTGGTGGGGTAAAAAGCCAAGCCAGCCAATAGTAAATCAAGAGGTAAATACAAATCCGTGACGCTGGCTCGAGCACAGTGAAATTCTAGAAGTTAGATGGCCAAAGAACAAAGGGAGACAACAAGACACATTTGCATAATTTTACAGTTGGCCACGACTTCTGTAACGGACTTTAAAGCACATAAAAGTATGGAAGCCACCACTTGAACTTGCCAACCCGAGATGACGACAGCATCTTGCTGTATTAAAAAATGCACTTCTTAACAAGGCAAATAGGACGCTCCTAAATCAGATGTCTTCGTTAACCACGCCTATCAACCATCTAAGCCGTCAATTCTGGAAACCAGCACTGTTATTATTTTCTTATGTAGCTTTTGTAGAAGCGCAACATTTTTTTTATGTTAACAAATGTATATTAACCAAGCATAGGCGAAATGCCAAATAGGCAAGGATATTAGAGAGTAATGATGTGTCTAGAACATTACAGATATTCAGAGCAAGGATATGATTGGTTGATTACACAGTGTTGAACGCAATACACAGAAGTGTCAGTTGAAAGGCGATCACACAAGATACCTGACGTCTTTAATGATCCTTAACGATCTTTAGTAAAGCGTTAACGTCATATTGTATACATCTGACATACCAAATACCATTGTCATGTGTCCACTGTGGTATGCCAAATGACGTAGATGCCATTTTAATTTGTTCCACGGGGCATTTCAGGTGACGTAAGTAAATGGAAAAAAAAAAGTGAAACCAAAAGCCTGTATTCTAGTCATCCCTTGAGGGATGGCAATTTTTCGTTATTTTGAAGCCCTTTCATGGTTCTTGCCAGGGGCCGCAATATAGCCCGGCCATAAATATGGTCTAGTGGCTAAAGGCGGTTTCCAGAACCTCTCCACGGGTGATCCTCATCCACATGGTGGCACTTTGTGTCAACGGGTGTTTATCGCTTGTGTAATCTCCTAGTGGGTTAAAATTTACTACTACTACTACTACTACTACTACTACTACTACTACTACTACTACTACTACTACTACTACTACTACTACTACTACTACTACTACTACTACTACTACCACCACCACTACCACCCATCAAAGGCCTTTACTTATGATTTTTTCCGGCTTTATGCTGTAGACACAGGTGTTGGTGCCTGCGCACAAGAAGTGAGTCACACTACCCGTTGAGTGCAGACAAAAAACGTGTATAGTTTCATTTGCTTGCATTTGCCTGCTGATGCTCCATTGAAGTCCCCCCCCCCCCCCCCCCCTCCCCGAACAAATAGACGCTTAAAAAATAAAAAATAAACCAAGAAACCTAACAAACATACAAACCGTGCCTTTGCATGCTGTGCTACTGCTAATGGCTTGTGTGCCAGGGGACAAGATAATGTTCACCCCTGAGCGTATACAAATGGTACTTATGCAGTATTTAACTCACTCGATTGCCACGTTATCTGCATATCTTCGATCTGAGCAGCAATATTCAGTTGCGTTGTTCGAGTAAGACTTTGTTTTAAAATGGGCACAAATAATTTGGGCTAGAATATCTCCAGGACCGTATTGTCATGTTCGGGTAATGTAGAGATCCGTGTGATTTGAAGTTGCGTGCGCCCTGAGGTAAGGTTTAAAAAAAATGGAGAAGTTTGAAATTTAAAGTTTTAACAACGGACAAACATCACCTCACACGGGCAGCAACCCACAAGTGCTCCGTTCTTTTTCCAACTCAAGCCTGAGTCCGAAGAATCTCAGTACTGTGTACAGTCTATGTAGCACCGGCGAGGATCCTGAAATAATTTTCGTTTTTCAATTGCTAATTAATTTTTTACGTGCGCAACATTGCACACGGGCGTCCGATCACTACCCAGAAACCACGGGGAATTACTAGAAGTCCAAGTCCACGTGAAAAAAAAATTCCAGCTCTCAACGGGGATTGAACCTGAAATCTTCAGCACTTGAGGCGTACTCCATGCCCTGAGACCACGCCCCCCCCCCCCCCCCCCCCCCCCCCCCCAAAAAAAAAAATAAAAAAAAAATAAAATAAAAGTGGGAGACGAAGTTATCGATAACTATTGGATACATTTCACTGATTTTTTTTCACTGGCCTCCTCTCTTCCTTGAAAAACAAAATCATTAGTCTTTTTTGCGTTTCTTTGATAGATAAGTTTCCGTCTGTTTTTGGCTGTTGGGGTATTAGAGGACTGAGAGATAAATAAAGAAAGAGAAATAGGGAGGGAGAGAGAGAGAGGATGAGGAAAGATAATGGGGATAGAGAAACAGAAATATGACAATGTCAGAAAAACGGATTGTAAAGGCTGAAACCATACAGCGAAAGACCCTCTTACCATAAAACAAACTGGTGCCTGTGGACCCTAGTGATCATTTAAAATACATCAGTAAGCTTTTGAATAGCTACTTTAAGTAACATCTTCTTTCCCTTTTTTCACTGTTTTCCCCTCATACATTCTACAGTGCTTCTATTCCTTATTTGTTCTTCCAATATGAGACCAGGAATTTACACATTAAAGACATACGGATTGACATTTTGTGTCTTGGGCAGTGTTTCCCAAACTTGTCTTACTCACTGCGTCTTTTTTTTCTAATTATTTTTTTTTCTCCAGGGCGCCCTAACCTAAGTAAAAAAATGAAGGGATTTTTTTAAAAACGAACTCCTGTATCTTTGAATATTTCGCGGCGCCCCATTTCAAGTGGTCGCGGCTTCCTGGGGCGCTGCGGCGCACAGTTTAGGAATCACTGATCTTAAGAAAACAAGGGGCCACTGATGACGATTTTTGCGTTCCAAAATATATTAGGAAAGGTTCCATTTGGCAACTTTCACACCAGAGGCTTATGGGAACAGTAATGCTAGACTTATATTTTAAACGGCCAATCAGCACTCACCAGGGACATGGTCAACGTGACGCCCGCTGCCTCTACTAACCAAGTCATTTTTGGTAACTATTTCATGTTAGGTCGGGCTGGGAGTTTAGGTCATTGATGATAATTTTATTCTAGGCGAATTCGAACCAAAGAATTTTATGGACATGTAAACGTAGGTAGGTAAGTAGTTGTACTCGACCTGGACATCACACAAGCGATAAACACCCTGTGACCCAAAGTGTCACCATGCGGATGAGGATCACACATGGAGAGGTCCCCGAAACCCCTTTCAGCGGTGAGGTCATATAAATTATGGGCCGGCTTTTTTCACGGCCCCCGGCAAAAGCTAGGGTGGGGCTTCAAATAATAAAAAAAAAATTGCATTCCACATAGGGACGACTGTAGTACATATAAACGTGGATGTTACACTGGTACCATTTAGCACATCGCTGTAAATCTTCGACAACAAGTTAAAAAAAAAAAAAAAAGCAGCTACATTAGCTAAACTCCTTGATGCCTCAGTGATTTGAGGCAGCATATGACCGACACGTCAACGGCCATAACAGGATCCTTTACTGTATTACTTTTTTATGGCGTCATAAGAAAATGAAGGAAGAATTGTCAACGTCTGGCTAAGCCTAACTTGTCAATATCTATAATATAAAAGTCATCTGAGATTGCTTGTCCACGCAAAAGAGATAAAAATGATACGATTACGGGGAAAGATTGCCGGAATAAAATAAATATGATGCCGACGTTGAGACATTGGCCATTTTATTGTGTATTATTTCACGCGTACAGTAATATTTTAATACACTTTAGGTTTCAAAAATGTGTGTAAATGATTTTCGGGGGGCAATATTCTAGTTCAGATGGCAAGATGTGCACATGTCAGTGTAGCCTAGGGTGATTAAAATGTCAAAGGAAGCAAAGGCGGCTACATTATGTTGACCGTTTCATCCGCAAAATGCCAATTGATCTATGGAAATGTGTGATGCTCATGTATCTAACTAGCTGGGTCTGTTCAGGATTCCTATTTTAGAGGGGGGGGGGGGGGAACAGCCCCCCCCCCACCCCCGTAAAACACACACAACAAGCATATTGTAAAGGGCCGCCAATACGGGATGTTTCCTCCGAAGTAGGAGTAAGCCTGCCTGAGTGGCGAGAAACCAACAATGTGAATTCAGATCAGCCAGATCTGTAAAACATTCCTGTGACACAATGAAACCTACCAATCAAATCTCTTTTTTGGATATGTCTGTATTCTATACAAAGCAATAAGGTTTGCCGTGTTTTTAAATTGTTGGTGTGTGTGTTATTCGACATATGCTTCGTTATTATAAATTTCTGTAACCTATGGTGCCATTTAAATTGTTTTCGAGGAATTATGTCCGTATTCCATAGTTGTGGATTTCAAGCTGTACGATATACATGCCTATGTGGGCACCTTTTCCACACGGGGATGGGGGGGGGGGGGTGCCTACTTGGCTATGTTCTTAGTACGCTTGTTTTCATAGCGAGGCGCACACGCCCTTGGGGGTTACAGATTTGATTTCCAGCACAGCAACTATAGCTTTCGATTTTTATGATGTCTAGTGAGTCCTTTTATCTTTCTACTTCTTTCTATGAGTGCCGATCAATACATTGTCTCTTTATTAATTATATCTGTAACACAGACATAGACCCAAACCCCAAGTTCTGGAGCACAACTAAAATCCAGCAGTGGATGAATAACCAGAATTTCCACCCTGGGTTTACAGCTGGGAACGCTAAGAAGAAGAAGAAGAAGAAGAAGAAGAAGAAGAAGAAGAAGAAGAAGAAGAAGAAGAAGAAGAAGAAGAAGAAGAAGAAGAAGAAGAAGAAGAAGAAGAAGAAGAAGAAGAAGAAGAAGAAGAAGAAGAAGAAGAAGAAGAAGAAGAAGAAGAAGAAGAAGAAGAAGAAGAAGAAGAAGAAGAAGAAGAAGAAGAAGAAGAAGAAGAAGAAGAAGAAGAAGAAGAAGAAGAAGAAGAAGAAGAAGAAGAAGAAGAAGAAGAAGAAGAAGAAGAAGAAGAAGAAGAAGAAGAAGAAAGAAGGAAGAGGGAAGAGGGAAGAGGGAGAGGGAAAAGGGAAGAGGGAAGAGGGAAGAAGGAAGAAGGAAGAAGGAAGAAGGGAGAAGGGAGAAGGAGAAGGAGAAGGAAGAAAGAAGAAGAAGAAGGAGAAGGAAGAAAGAAGAAGGAAGAAAGGAGGAGGAAGGAGGAAGAAGAAGGAGGTAGGCGGATGGAAGGAAAAAGAAGAAGATACCCGTCGCACCGATGGCGTGAGAAGGGTCTTTGCATTAATTTGACTGAGTTGAAGTTATTACTGAGAGCTGATTTTACTTGTATGAAGACTGCAGAATCACAGAACACAAAACATTTGGAATAAAAATTACGCATTTCAAGACAACGGGTTTTCCCCACATGGCTCGGTCTCTCTCTCTCTCTCTCTCTCTCTCTCTCTCTCTCTCTCTCTCTCTCTCTCTCTCTCTCTCTCTCTCTCTCTTTGTCTCCGCCTCTGCCTGTCTGTCTCTCTCTTTGTTTCTTTGTCTCTGCTCTATCTCTCTTTCTTTCTCTCTCACTCTGTGTCTCTGCCTTTGTCTGTCTGTCCATCTGTCTGTCTGTCTGTTTCTTTGTCTCCGCTCTGTCTCTTTCTCACTCTTTGTCTCCGTTTCTGTCTGTCTGTCTGTCTGTCTGTCTGTCTGTCTGTCTGTCTGTCTGTCTGTCTGTCTGTCTGTCTGTCTGTCTGTCTGTCTGTCTGTCTGTCTGTCTGTCTGTCTGTCTGTTTCTTTGTTGGAATAAGACCATTCTGGATTATTCGGCAGAGAGAAAATGAAACAGCACGGCCACCAAGAGAGAATGCAGCCAGACCAAACTGCATATGAGACATTTCATAGCAGATCTGGGAGAAAGACGAGGGGAATACCAAGAAAGACGTTATTAACGGGTCTAGCAGCAAAAAGCTGCAAAACCTGCCAAAAGATGAACAAATCCATCACACAAGAATCGCAAGACAAATACAGAAAACCACGACACTTGGCTAATACAACCTGGTATCAGTGAGACGACAAAACCACGACACTGGGCTAATAAAACCTGGTATCAGTGAGAGATCAAAAGAAGAAGATGAGAAAGAAACCCAAACTGTTATGATGCTGGGTTTTCATGGCATTTGTTGACCAGTAATGTCTCCGTTAGATCGAATTGTCTGGTGTAATTATTTTACTTTTCTCTCGAGTATATAAAGTACAATTTACTGTCTAGTAACTTTCTTACACAATTTTCTGCTTCGACTAATATGTAAACTTTGGTATGCTAAGAAATGTTTATTTGAATCGCAATAATGTCTATTTTGTGAACGCTTGTTTTTTTTTATTTTTTTTTTTTTTTTTTTTAAATAAAAATTAAAGCAAAGAAAAAGAAAGTGTACAATCGCTTGGCTCTCGGTTAACATAAATGTAAGCACTTATAGCGCATAATGTCGACAACAGCGTACATCATATATATATATATATATATATATATATATATACTGTTATACCTGCTTGCTTAATTGTCTGTCTACCTACGTGCCTATTTACCTAACTACCTACCAGAGGCGCTAAAATTTAGGAGATCGGGCCTCTCTATCCACCCCCCCCCCCCCCGCCCCAATCCACCCACATTTCCGTCAAAATTACAAAGTTTTAAGGGATTAGGGGCAACAGCGTACAGTAAATATATGTTTACCTCTGTGTCTGCTTGCCTGTATGTTTGTCTACCCACGTGCATTTGTACCTAATTACTCACCATAAGCACTAACACTTAAGAGCTCAAGCCTCTTCAGCTTCCCGCCTACCCACCTCTAACCCCCACACAACAACCCATCATTTGTGATAAGGGAGCTAAGCTGCCAACTTTAACCACTTACAAAAATGTTCTAACCACATAATCGCTAAAACATTTCTTTCTTATTTTTTTTTTCTTCAAGATGTATTTTTATACTTATTTTGCACTTAACACATTATTATTGCACATAATACATTATTATTAATACTATCTTAAACTAGAACTAGACCGCTGAAGCCCCATCCTACCCAGGCACAGAAAATATATAATGTGCAGGGTGCACATCACTTTCAGTTGTGTTCCTTGCCTCAGCACCCTTGCTTCTTACCTACCACTCTAATCTAAACACGTTTTTAAATGTTTGTCCATACCCGTCTGTCCATCCTTGCGTCTGTATTGTCATAACTGGACAAAGCTATAATAATAAGATAAAACAAAACAACAAAGTTTTTGACAAAAAGTCATAAAAATCACAACTTGATTCGTTACTTTCTAATGAAACCTCTTGTTTTGGAGTAGCAGAATAGCGAATGTTTTTTACATGGCACCTCATGATGCTGATGTTTAATTAGGAACACTTCACTGTTCAACAGACAAATTACTTCAGGCGAGAATGCGTAAACACCAGGATCAGTCGAATGACAGCTTATATAACTGAGAAAACGCTAACTGGATTGTGTGTGAGGGGCGAATTGTGCCTGCTTGAACGTGGGTGTTCACACAAGATAAACATCTACGTCAGAACTGTCTGGATAGAAAACTAAACTCTACAAAGTCACATCTGGCTTTTTCGTGAGATAGATCTCCTCCAAACCAAGCATGACTTCGTAGCGTTGGATGAGGATTGTTGCCTGTTTGTCATTATTGATTATATAAATCTCCTCACATCTTGAAACGCTGAAAAACTGGTAGGCTTGCTATCGTGTTTGCAAAGAGTGCGGAAGTAATTTTTTTTAGCACAGAATAAGCCATGCTTGCGTTAGGTCTGTATGGGCGGTTATTTTGATTGCTGGACACTATGTTTAACTATTCTGTTACAGGGAAGGTCAGTAGATCATAAAGGCAAGTTGTAATTGTATCTATTTTATTGACAGCCTTACTGTTGGTTCGAAATTTGGAGGCAGACATCAGGAAGTCTGCTGCGTTTTATGGTGTTGACAAATGTACGCCAAAGTATACATTTCTAACAAATTTAGCTGACAACTTGACAGCATTGTCTGGATAAATATTGAATATGAGCTAAGAAATTGTCGTGGCTAGATGCATACTTTCCTGAGCCGACTGTTTGAGTTCGAATTCCTATTGAGACGGCTCTCACGTCGACCCTGGGTAAAATCTGTGTCAGGAAATGGCTTAGGAGGTGAAGTCAACTGGCGTGACGGTGACCACATTACCAATTCAGTATCGACTAATCTTTCAAAAATATTTGTCATTTGCACGATACTCCTATAATTGGCACCTTGATGACTGGCACTTTTTCGTCTTTCCAGACGATAGTGTTATATTGCGCTATGACGAGGCATGGGACTCAGTATTGTCGAATGATGTAGAATGCAATTCAAACCGCACAAATCAGGAAGTTTATCAATCCTAGAAAAGTAAGGTGGCGGCAGTCTTATGGCGGCAAAGAATCTGATCCCCACAGTTCTGAAGAAACTGGTAAAGAGTCTAGGCTGTGTCTACGCTTCAAAGTCATCTGTATCTAATAGAGCGGAAGTCCGGCTCGTACATGAGTCACTGGCTACAGGCCTGCTCGCGATCGAGGTTGATCATGAAGTTTAAGGTCTGGTGTCTCCAGTTTATGTTGATGCCAAAACTCCTCTGGGCGCTGCTCGTGTACGAAAGTTAGCATGACCACACGATGGAGAGGAAAATGAACACAGCCATGAGGAAATGGCTTGGAGTACCGGGGTGGTAATGCTGACCACATTACCCACCTAGTGCCGTTTGGTCTGTAAAAATATAGGATGCTCTTCCCATGTTGCCCGATGCGCCTAAGGCGTGAAAAGAAATCTTTACTTTACTTACAGTAGTGTCAACACAAACGGCGTGGCTCTAGAACTGAAATTTCACCTATACTACAACAAACCAGTAATTACACATGCAGATAATAACATTAGGTACCGTCACTTCAGGGCTCGCCATTGTTTGCAAGCTGCAGTCACAACACATAACACTATGGGCGCAGTCGAAAGGCATATCAAAGGCTATCCAATGCTCTCAGTGTCATGCACTAAGCTAAAAACTGCTCGACTTTTTGCTACTTTCATGCCACATACAGGAAATGAGGCTATATAATTCTACTTTGTGCTACTTGCCGTTGGGCAGAGAGATCGAATCCTTTGAGCAAAAGTAGGTGCATTGATTCGGTCACTGACTTTATTGTTATATTTACGCTTATTTCGCTGAGCTTGTATAACTAAGTGTCCTTGGTAAAATCCACACAGAACTCCAGATCAGTGTAGAGGCACTAGTACAAATAACCATCTGTTAGTTTTCTTTGTTGACACGCAGGCAGTACAAGTCTGAGGACACTTCTTTAAAATTCGAAGGGGTAACAGTAGAGATGCTGCCAATCATCTCCGGAAATCAGAAGGTATGGAGAGGGGAGAGAAGCTCTAAGTGACAGTAGAGAAATACGTGAGGATTTAAATCATTGGCTACGGATATAAACGGGGTTACCATAGTTGTTTGAGTGTTCCTTTGATCTATTTCTCCTTGTGATCTATTTCTCTCACATTGTCATCCTTTTTGTGCTGATATTCTTTATTATCTTCTTTCTGTCTTTCTTTCTTCTTTCTTTCTTTCTTTTCTTTCTTTCTTTCTTTCTTTTCTTTCTTTTCTTTCTTTCTTTCTTTCTTTCTTTCTTTCTTTCTTTCTTTCTTTCTTTCTTTCTTTCTTTCTTTCTTTCTTTCTTTCTCTTTCTTTTCTTTCTTCTTCTTTCTTTCTTTCTTTCTTTCTTTCTTTCTTTCTTTCTTTCTGATCCTTCTCATTCTTCTGGTTCTTTCTTTCTTTCTTTGTTGTTTTCTTGTTCTTCTTTGTTCTTCTTTCTTTCTTTCTTTCTTTTCTCTTCTTTTCTTTTCTTTCTTCTTTCTTTTCTTCTTTCTTCGTCTTTTCTATTCGTCTTCTTGTTTTCTTGTTCTTCTTTCTTCTTCTGTCTTCTTCTTCTTCTTCTTCTTCTTCTTCTTCTTCTTCTCTTCTTCTTCTTCTTCTCTTCTTCTTTTCTTCTTCTTCTTCTCTTCTTCTTCTTCTTCTTCTTCTTCTTTCTTCTTCTTCTTTCTTTTTTTCTTCTTTTCTTCTCCACCGCTTGTTCTTCATTTCATTTTCATCATCTTCTTCTTTTCTTTTTTCTTCTTCTTATTCCTTGTTCTTCTTCTTGTCTATTCTTGTTCTTCCCATTCTCCAATGGAGGGAAGACCCTAACCAGACACAAACCTTGCTTTCCCAAGTTGTGAAGTCGCTTGCTGCTCATCCTTTACCCTCCTTGTGTATTTGCTCCTGTATATTTATTCTTTCATTGTATACATCGTTTTCTACTGGAGAATAGTTTGTTGTTACAGACACCTCTAACAATTATAATCAGACTTAAAATAAATGGGAGTCACCGTGGCCTTGGCGGTTAGACGCCCGCCTGCGGAACGTCGTGGGTTCGCGCCCTGACGGAGCCGGATTTTTTTTTTCTTTCTCTTTCTTAAAAAAATAACCTTGGCTCTCAGTTCGACCCAGCCTCCAGTGGGTACCAGGTGCAGTCCTTGAAAGTAAAGGCGGCCGGCGTGATGCTGACCACATCACCCACCAAGTACAGATTGGTCTATAAAAAAGATCCAGCCCTAAATTTCATATACTCCAGACAGGAAAAAGGTACCTCTACACACTTTACTTGAAAAAAAAAAGGTTTGAAAAAGAAACGAGAAAAGAAAACCTAGCCCGCTCTTAGAACGCTTAAAAATATCAGTTTTAAAAATAATACTTGTTAAAGATACTTTAGACTATAGGACCCAAAATCTTGTGTGCGTGTGTGGTGTGTGTGTGTGTGTGTGTGTCTGTGTGTTGATGTGTGTGTGTGTGTGTGTGTGTGTGTGTCTGTGTGTGTGTGTATGTGTGTGTATCTGTGTGTTGGTGTGTGTGTATGTGTGTGTGTGTGTATGTGTGTGTCTGTGTGTGTGTGTGTGTGTGTGTGTGTGTGTGTGTGTGTGTGTGTGGGTGTGTGTGTGGGTGTGTGTGTGGGTGTGTATGTCTGTGTGTATGTGTGTGGGTGTGTGTGGGTGTGTGTGTGTGGGTGTGTGTGTAGGGGGGTGTGTGGGTGTATGTGTGGGTGTGTGTCTGTGTGTGTGTGGGGGTGTGTCTGTGTGTGTTTGTGTCTGTGTGTTGGTGTGTGTGTGTCTGTGTGTGGGTGTGTGTGTCTGTGTGTGGGTGTGTGTGTCTGTGTGTGTGTGTGTCTGTGTGTGTGTGTCTGTGTGTTTATGTGTGGGTGTGGGTGTGTGTGTGTGTCTGTGTGTGTGTTTGTGTGTGTGTGTCTGTGTGTGTGGGTGTCTGTGTCTGTGTGTGTGTCTGTGTGTGTGGATGTGTGTGTGTGGGTGTGTGTGTGTGTGGGTGTGTGTGTGTGTGCTCGCGAGCATAGATATCGCGTCGAAATTCCCACCTTCTGTTTGAAACGTTTGCATGAATGAGATCACGGTAGCTTCTACGGCTAGGCTTGTTGCCTAATAGCCGAACCTAATATGCTGGGAAATGTAAAAAGTAAAAGACCCTTTTCCACGCCTTTCAGGCGTAGTGGGTATATAGGGCTAGACCTATATGATATAGATCCACGGCACAAGATGGGTTATGTGGTCAGCATCACAACAGTCGTCTTTATTTCACAGGACAGTATCAGTGTTACCACTTTTCTTTGACAAAAAAAAAAACACATCCTAAACTGAGTCAAAAAGTATCTAAAAACATTTAAATTTGCGTGGAAAACACCTAGAAAAAACATTCAAATGGAAAGAGTCACAAATTACATAGCAACTGATATGACTTAGCCTATAGAATCATGTCCTCATCTTTACTGAAGTCTGCCTTACAAGATCCACAGGATAAATTTAGCTTGGATGATGAAGTTGAAGCTTCAGATCCAAAATGGTTCGTATGCTTTAGCTGTTCCAATTTCTTGTAATACCCAATCAGGGAGCTGATAAGTGGAACAGCCTTTTCCTTCTCTAATCAGGCAAAATTGTATTGTCAAGATAGCATAAAAGGGGTCAAATTTCATCCTGTTTCTTAGGTTAGATTTGATAAATTCACTCCGAATGACAAACATATAGAAAAAAATCTACCATCTAAACGTCAAAAACGCCATCTAAATGCAAGAAAAAAACATCTAAATCTGGATGTAAAACATCCAACGTGGCAACACAAGACTGCAAGGCTGGGTCGAGCTGGGAGCCAAGGTAATTTTTGAAAAAATGTCCGGCCCCACCAGGAAGCGAACGCATGTCCTTCCGATCCGCAGGCGAGCGTCTAGCCGCTACGCCACGACGACTCCCAGCTGAGAAACGTAAGATCTGAATTAAATGTTGAAATCCCGTCAGAAAAAAAGTAACCGGATACGAGCCTTTAAAATATACCGCATTCTGACGCTAGCATTTTGTTAAATGTGTTAAATCAGACAGATAATAGCTTTACGTTTATAAAGTTTATTAATATCGAATAAAAGCATTAACCTGTTAGTTATTCGCTAAACATTCTCTGGAAATAACGAACCCATGAAATTATAATAAAGTTCCCCATGTTTATAATTTATAACGTGAGTGATGGACTGAGCAAAGTATAACAGGCAATGGATGGAATACACACCCAAACCGAGACGGCGGGAAACAGGCAAATAATTTGTGCTAATTGCAACTTTAACACTGAAACATTCTAGATTAAATAATTCTCATCTCATCCCACGTTGAAATCCTTACAAGTTCCTTTTAAACCCTTAGAAACGCACTAGAAAATAGTTGTAATGGATTGCGACTAAGCGAGGTGTCGAAAGCGTTCTAAATTCTGGCACTAGAACGAGGCAATGGTTGCCAAAGAGCGGATTTAATTGTAAAATTATCAACCGTTATCTCTTTCGCCCTGTCGTCTGCGTTGTTTGGAGCACCGACTGAACACTGTAACCTGACTCTGAAGTCAATCTCATGTGTTTTTAATATCCCTGTTTACGTTGCCCAATATAATTTCTCTGTCCTGTTCTATCTTTTGTTTGACACACTGGTCCACCCTCACCAAATCCTCGTCTAGACTTTGCTGTTTTCAGGCCAAAACTCTCGTCTGGCTGTTATAAATAACTAATCGCTCTATCTTTGTCTCGCCAACAAGGGTGGATATCGTTTCTCCTCCCCTCCCCCTTTCTCATTTTCGTAGATGTTTAAAATGTACTGCGTTGTACCCGACAACATTAGGGGTTATAAACGCAGTTACACTGTTCCGACATACCGGGATTTAAAATGAGTTGCAGGCGATTCGGTAGTTGACCGCTTTTCATTGTTTTAATTGCGCTATGAGTGTCGTACCTCACTGTAGAAGGCGGAAACACTATGTGCGTCTAGCACTCAGCATTCATTGGGGATAAGTAGATGCTTCTGGTGTACCCTTTTCTCTTGGCAATTGTATCACAGGCTCTGGTGCTGGTTTATTTTAACAACTGATCTGGAATATAAGATGATAATAATGCTTTGCGCATTCTAAGTAGCTTACCACTACAACCGCAGAAGGCATGAAATATATCAAAGTTCACGACACGAACAAGTTGCCAAAGGACTGAGTACTTCTCTGGTGTATCGTGGGGAGAACGATGCTCTGCAAAAGATCTGCTCTGCG
Organism: Candidula unifasciata; assembly: GCA_905116865.2. NCBI lineage: Eukaryota > Metazoa > Mollusca > Gastropoda > Stylommatophora > Geomitridae > Candidula > Candidula unifasciata. The sequence continues at coordinate 221,277 of CAJHNH020003957.1, forward strand.
ATGACAATGATGATGATTGATGATAATGATGACGACTGGGGCTGTACCGAATATTCGCTTCGTATTCACTTCGATGCCGAATAGTGGACTGAATAACTATTCGGTATTAGGCCGAATAGTTGCGGTCGGGCCGAATACGAATAGTGGTTACCTTACACTCGTTTATGCACACACTGCGATGGACTGAAATAACTCTCTCATTAACTCAATGGATGCTGTTTCCCTAGTTTGTCGTAGCGGGGAAAACTGCGACCCATTTGTGTGTTACAGCAGCTGGCAAGGTCTTTGCCTGCTGACTCGACCAAGGCATTACAGCAAAGGTTGTCAAACTGGGTGCGTATGCCAGGGGTGCCGCGGCGAAAATCAAGAAAAGTCGGCTATAAATTGTGACATTATTAAAGAAGGCATGACGATACATAAAAGGTAAAATTTAAATTGTCTTTCCTCGCCACTGTCGAAAAGAAGACAGGCGACAGGCAATAAATGCATTTTATAAAATGGAGAACATCTTATGCAATATATATTTGTCATTGAAGGTTAGAAAAATAATTATTGCTTGCTACATACATCCAGTTTTAACATATGGTTGTGAGTCCTGGACAATCGGTAGGCAGGCCAAACAATTTCATGAGGCTTCAGAGATGTAGTTTTACAGAACAATGCTTAAAATACCTTGAACAGCCACACGGGAGCCGAAAGACAACTAATCACAGACATCAGAAGGAGGCAGTCATCTTTTTTCGGCCATGTTATGAGAAAATGGAAAATGGACCATGTGGTAGAAAGATCTGTGCAAGGAGGGATAGAGGAAGACAACTAGAGAATATTTTTAACAGTCTTGTTGCATGGCATGAACTTTTGTGGCGAGGCATAATCGCCCACGTCAGTCGGCAAGGCACCTGATGATGATGATGATGATGATACACTATTCGTATTCGTATTCGGCCGAACAGTTGGTCCCACTATTCTTATTCAGCCGAATAGTGAAAATCACTATTCGGTATTGCCCTAATGACAACCACGGTGATGATAATGAGCACTGTGTCGTTCAGAAACGAAAGACAAAATACCGAAGGTAAAGTTACCTTGCAACATTTACTTGTAGCAGAGATGTGCTTTCTAAGAAGAATACAAAGAATGTAATGGAAGAGTAGGAAAAAAAAAACGAAGCAGTCATCATTGAGACATCTTATTAGAAAAATTAGACTTAGACAGTGTATGTGTTTTGGCCATATTAGGAAAAGGAATTGTCTCGCGAACTTGGAACCAACTGGCGATATTGATGAAACATAGGGCAAGATATAGACACAGATTTAACCTGGATGGCCTGGCCAGATGGATGGGGCGAGTCAAAAACGTTGAACTGATCCGTGACAGACGTAGAAGATGTACATTTAGAAATAAAAAAAACAAATATGGGGGTGCATTGGACAAGACCTCATAATAAAGAAAGAGTAAGGGTCGAGACACGCAATGCAGTGGACACCACAAGGAAACGAGAAAGAAGCAGGCCCTGAGGCACTTTGAGGCTGAACGAAAGGTTACGCTAGGGACACAACTGGAGTAGAGCTCAGGATCGAAGTGAGAGGCGACAGCTTGTCTCTGCCTTATGTGCCTCCGGCACGGCATATGATCATGATGATGTAAATTGCCTTTAAAAAAACCATAGGACCATGAATGCCGTGTTCGTTTTGTGAAGTCCCGAAAAAGATATGCCAGTAAACTCCCCCCCCCCCTTTCCCCCGCCAAACAAAAATACTGCAAATTACTGCCTTTATTTTACTACTGTTGCGGTGCAGGCAGGTGGGTCTTGGAGCCTAACGAATCACGGCCGCGAGGCTAGTGCTGTTGCCACGGCTGTGCAGGGGAGGATTTTATATGCCCCTTGACAGAAAAAAATTTCCAGCCTTACCGAGGATTTGAACCAGGGTCTCCCTTTTGAGAGCCCAGTGTTGCAATCGTTCGGCCGTTAACAAGACACCAGCAGTTCTGATACCTACCAGCACAAGACTACAGGTTACACCAGGCGGGTGTGGCTGTATAGATGCCCACATTGTTACTTCTTTGGAGACTGAACAGATTATCTGGGATTTTCCGATTTGGTTTGTTATTTATGTGTTAATCTCAGGGTGCTGAAACCTTCAGGCAGCAGCCCCGAGGGAAGAGAAGAAAGGGAAGTTCATTATTGCTTTAGCATCTGTGTTTTCTTCACTAGAGTTAAAACCGGAGTAGTTCATCATCACTGTAATGACCTCTTCATCATGTCTTTCCCTCCTGTTTTGGTCAAGTCTGTGTCTTCCAATCAAGAACAGTGAATGCGTATTTCGGTGCATGGATGTATACTGGAATGGTTCTCCTTCTCTTGAATCACCTTCTCGTTTTCTCTATCGTTGTTGTTCTTACCCTGTCTGTGTCTACTAATTAGGAAAACCATAGTGCTTTGCTGTAAATGAGAATTGAAACCAAAGCGGACCATATTATATGGGTCTGAAATAATGATAGCTTACCCTGAAACCTAAAGGAAACTTGCCCATACCTTTACACATATTGGTCATACAAGGCTAGACCTATATTTTATAGACCAATCGGCACTTGGGGGTGATGCGGTCAACATCACGCTGGCCACCTTTACTTCCCAGGACTTTCCCCGGTACTCACTTAAGGCTGGGTGGACTTGAAAACTAAGGCCATTTTTTGAAGAAAAAAAGTCTGGCTCCATCAGTACCTGAGCCAGACCTTCCGATCCTAGATTGGTGAGCGGCTAGCCGCTACACCACGGCGTCTCCCTTACTCTAAAACATTAAGTTGAAAAAAATATCAAGTTAACGTATAACCATGACCGGCTCCAGCTGACAGGCCGTGCTGGTGACGAACAAGGGTGGGGCTAATGATGCGTTTTCGCATAGAGAACCCATAATAGAAACTTCAAGCCTGAATGTAGGTACTCGTCATCATATTTCAAATGGCAAGAGGTCGACATGATAATTCCATATTCCTCACTAAGTGTGGTATCAATATTTGATTTGATATTCTCATTTTTGCCATTTAGCTTGGACTAGAACCTATCTGACCTGTTGTCTAGGATTTACATATGACGTTGAATAGATTATTTCTTTCAGCACATTTCACCCTACTGAATTTCTCCTGATATTTCGTAAGTCTGGCGACCTTCTCAATGTTCTGTTTTACTGACAAGTATATCTTGCTTCGTTAAAATATCAAAGAGTTTTTAAATTGTCTGCTGTCTTCCCAATGGAGTCCGGTTACCGTTTATCCGCCGCTATTTTCGACGGTGTTTTAAAATTATATCTTTCTGCGGTTGTATTCTATTTTTAAAGTTAGTTCTGTAACCCTTTACTAACTTTAGGTAATTGCACACCGATGTAACAAAGCTACATCGCGTTTTAACTTTAACGCTTGCACGGTGCTACTTGCATTGGGGGTTGCGTGGACTCGAGGTATGGTGTCGGCCTCGAGTGCTAGAGGTTCCGGGTTCGGGCCCTGGTTAAGTCTGGGATTATTTTTCTGTTCACGTGGACTTCTAGTAATTGTCCCTGCTCTCTGGGTAGTGAGAGCGGACGCCCATGTACATTGTTGCACACGTTAAAAAAATCCCTTCTTCTTCTACTTCTTCAGCATTCCGAGCCCTTGAGGTTCATTGCTGCAGATATCACCCGCCTCCATTCATCTCTCTGATTAGCCTTCTCTTTCTAGTTGGTAACACAAAGTGTTTCCAGGTCTGTTTGGATATTATCTCTGCATCACCTTCTTGGTCTCCTTCGTGGTCTACGACCATTCATCTCCCTGGTGTATACAGGTTTTACTTCTTTGTCATCTGACATTCTTTCATTATGCCCCAGCAATTTCAGTTTATTAGCTCTCATGATGCCAGTGATCAGTGGTGATTTAAACAGATTATGAATTTCGTTGTTGCTTCTCACTCTCCATTCACCGCTGTTTGCATCTTTGATGGGTCCAAAGATTCGTCGTAAGACCTTGTTTTCGAAAACCTGTAATAAGGCTTTATCTCTTTTAGCTGTGTTCCAAGTTTCAGAGCCAAATAACTAGACTAATCAACGTTTTATATATTTAGATCTACGTGTTGCGAGATAGAGACTTTGACTTTAGCAGATGTTGAAGAGCTGTGGATACAATGCATTACAGATGTATTGGCTATGAAAGCATATAGAACTGTAGCACTGGATAGAGAAAGAGATACCTTCCAGCATGCTAAGAGGAGAGCGACGTTCTGCACGCGACCTGCTATTTGATAATGATGTATTTTACTAGAGGTTGCAAACGAACTCCCACCACATTTTAGATGTATACCTTTCGCATGGATTCTAGGGTCCTATGTTGGAGGGATGGGGATAGATTAGACCCAACAATAGTTTGTCGTTTATGGAGGTGTTTGATGAAACTTTGTTGGGAGAAAATGTTCACACGTCGCAGCTTTAGCTGTAAATCAGAATACTACGTCCGTTTTACCGAAGAATGCACTAGAAAAAAAAGAAGTAAAAGAAAAAGAAGAAGAAGAAGAAGAAGAAGGAGAAGAAGAAGAAGAAGAAGAAGAAGAAGAAGAAGAAGAAGAAGAAGAAGAAGAAGAAGAAGAAGAAGAAGAAGAAGAAGAAGAAGAAGAAGAAGAAGAAGAAGAAGAAGAAGAAGAAGAAAAGAAAAATAAGAAAAACAAAAAAAGAAAAAGAAGAAGAAGAAGACAGAGAAGGAGAAGGAGAAAAAGAAGAAACACAATAAAAGGAGGACGAAGAAGAAGAAGAAGAACAAGAAGAAAGAAAGAAAGAAAGAAAGAAAGAAAGAAAGAAAGCAAGCAAGCAAGCAAGCAAGCAAGCAAGCAAGCAAGCAAGCAAGCAAGCAAGCAAGCAAGCAAGCAAGCAAGCAAGAAAGAAAGAAAGAAAGAAAGAAAGAAAGAAAGAAAGAAAGAAAGAAAGAAAGAAAGAAAGAAAGAAAGAAAGAAAGAAAGAAAGAAAGAAAGAAAGAAAGAAAGAAAGAAAGAAAGAAAAAAAAAAGAAAGAAAGAAAGAAAGAAAGAAAGAAAGAAAGAAAGAAAGAAAGAAAGAAAGAAAGAAAGAAAGAAAGAAAGAAAGAAAGAAAGAAAGAAAGAAAGAAAGAAAGAAAGAAAGAAAGAAAGAAAGAAAGAAAGAAAGAAAGAAAGAACGAAAGAATACTGAAAGGAAGTGGGACGGGAGGAAAAGGAAGCGGTGGATTTGATACTGGTTTTTTTTTATTAACTAATAATTTTTTTTTAAATCAGTAGTTTGAGACTGGTTACTCAAAGGTCAACTATCATTCCAGTGTCTCCATCAGCACAAAGCGGCCTGTTGCCAAATGACTTGCTCCTGAATCTAGCGCTGGATGTTAAAATCAGGAAACTTAGAAATTATGAATTCATAATCCTGAGCTACAGACGCCGCCATTCTCTATACAGTCTGTCTATTTTCTCTGCTCCCCGTCTGGATGTCGGAGTCTAGTTGTAAGGGCGGGGGCGAAATACACCCACAGTCCTCTAACACGCGTTTCGTAAAAGTCAACTAATTAGTGAGAGCTGAGTTAACCAAGAGCCTGCAAACAAACAAGCTAGAGCTGTAAAGCGGATGTGCACGCAAAACTCACGATCTGGAATAAGACCAAAGTCCAGAAATGGACGAACAGCCATAACTTTTCACCGTAGTTTACAACCGGTGAACGCAAAGAAGAACAAAGAAAACGAAGATTCACTCTGAATAGTAGATTTCAGAATGCCTTTCCTTACTATGCAAGTCAGTATTTTAACGATGTGTTCAGTCAGCTTGTAATGCCTTTTGATTACCTGTTCTTTCACAGATGATTGATCCGGCCAACAATATGCTGGACAACGTGGACGATAAGATGACCCTGTTTGCTCCATCAGACGATTCTATGGAGGTCTTCATGGCTTGGTTCACCACCTGGAACAGAACCTCTTACTGGCAAGATCAAGAAAACATTATCTGGTTCCTGAAGTGAGTACAAATAGGTAGTCTAGTTTGAGAATGGAGGTGGAGGCAGTCTCTGCTGTCTTCGGCTGACTTGAGAATAACCTGTACACATGCCGTGATTGTTCACAGAGCATGCTGAGAAAGGTGAAAACAGGCATGCTTCGTGCAGAGTTGCAAGCATAATTTTAAAGGTCCAGGGTAGTTAGCATACTTTGGATATTTTCTACAGGTTATACCGGTGTGTTGGGAAATGAGCAGGCAGATAGACTGGCTGGCTCGGCACCGCTTGGTGATGAATTGATGTATGACAAGTTAGATATTGTGAGGGCCCTTTGGGAGCGAGTAAACAATACGGAGGCGCAGATACATCATTACGGTCTAAGAAGAATGGCGCTGCGAGGAGTTACCAGGGAATCTGGCCGACGCTCAACCCTCAGGGGATAAGACTGATATACAATCAGACGGTTACTGGTACCATCGGAATTAGAACTCCTGCTGCTGAAGATGGAAACTGAGCACTAATGGAAGTGTCCCGAGTGCTGTGATATCAATTCCTAATTCAACATGCCTCTTAGTGAATATATGGTCATAGCAGTATGATTTCATTGAACAAATGCCACTTCCCATGAGTGATGCAGTCAGTATCGCGCTAGACCAGTTCCTTTCAGAAATCTTCGTTGATAAACTTTAAAGCTATTAGGGAGTGTATTATTTTAAAACATTTCTGAATAAGATAAGAATTCTAGTACATTACCACTGGATCTTTTTTCACGCCTTTAAGCGTTTTGGACAAACAAGGCGAGATCTTTATTTTATACACTAATCGCAGTCAGTGGGTGATGTCGTCACCATTGCATGAGGCGCCTTTACTTTCCGTGGTTTAGCCTTTTACCCATTTAAGGCTGGGGGCCAAGGCCATTATTGAAGAAGAAAAAAAAATAAGTCCAGTTCTGTAAGCCCATAACCTTCTGACCCGCAGGCGAACGTTATAATTAACTTCTTCTCCTTCTTCTTTTGTCGTCTCATTGATACCACTGTGGCCCAGTGTCGTGGTTTTTACCATTGTAGCCCAGTGTCATGGTTTTTACCATTGTAGCCCAGTGTCGTGGTTTTTACCATTGTAGCCCAGTGTCGTGGTTTTTACCATTGTAGCCCAGTGTCGTGGTTTTTACCATTGTAGCCCAGTGTCGTGGTTTTTACTATTGTCGCCCAGTGTCGTGGTTTTTACCATTGTAGCCCAGTTTCGTGGTTTTTACCATTGTAGCCCAGTGTCGTGGTTTTTACCATTGTAGCCCAGTGTCGTGGTTTTTACCATTGTAGCCCAGTGTCGTGGTTTTTACCATTGTAGCCCAGTGTCGTGGTTTTTACTATTGTAGCCCAGTGTCGTGGTTTTTACCATTGTAGCCAAGTGTCGTGGTTTTTACTATTGTCGACCAGTGTCGTGGTTTTTACCATTGTAGCCCAGTGTTGTGGTTTTGACCACTGTAGCCCAGTGTCGTGGTTTTTACCATTGTAGCCCAGTATTGTGGTTTTTACCATTGTAGCCCAGTGTCGTGGTTTTTACCATTGGAGCCCAGTGTCGTGGTTTGTACCATTGTAGCCCAGTGTTGTGGTTTTGACCATTGTAGCCCAGTGTCGTGGTTTTTACCATTGTAGCCCAGTATTGTGGTTTTTACCATTGTGGCCCAGTGTTGTGGTTTTTACCATTGTAGCTCAGTGTCGTATTTTTACCATTGTAGCCCAGTGTCGTAGTGTTTACCATTGTAGTCCAGTGTCGTAGTTTTTACCATTGTAGCTCAGTGTCGTATTTTTACCATTGTAGCCCAGTGTCGTGGTTTTTACCATTGTAGCCCAGTGTCGTGGTTTTTACCATTGTAGCCCAGTGTCGTGGTTTTTACCATTGTAGCCCAGTGTCGTGGTTTTTACCATTGTAGCCCAGTGTCGTGGTTTTTACCATTGTAGCCCAGTGTCGTGGTTTTTACCATTGTAGCCCAGTGTCGTGGTTTTACTGGATTTGTCTTGCTTTTCTCGGGTGGCTTGAGTTATGGAGTCGGCTCAGTGGCCAAGTCGATGCGAACACATGACTTGAAGAAACTATTACACATGTACAACTCTTTGGGGAGTCGCCGCGGCGGAGCGGCTGGACACTTGCCTGCGGATCGGAAGGTCGTGGGTTCGCTCCCTGGCGGAGCTTGACTTTTTTCAAAAATGACCTTGGCTCCCAGGTCGGGCCAGCCTTGAGTGGGCACCAGATGCAGTCCCGGGAAATAAAAGAAGTCAGCGTGATGCTGACCACATCACCCATCTTGTGCCGATTGGTCTATAAAAATATAGGTCTAGCCCTATATACCCTATACGCTAAAGGCGTGGAAAAGGGTCCTTCACTTTTTTTTCCAACAGCTTTTTCCCTTCCTGAAACCGAACTGTTTCTTACGTAACTGGGGCTCTAGTACTGGTCGAGCTCTAAATTCTAATATTTTTGCAAACATCTTTCTAGTATGGCTCAGGATGAAGATGTCCTTGTCTTCTGTACGGTCTAATAAGTAATAAATAACTTAGTAAACTAAATTAGCCTTTTCACGCCATTGGCCAATCGGGTTTGTATCCAAACCTTGTAGTTCATATGATAAAAATTACGCCGTCTGTCTCTACGTCCCAAGACATTTCTTGATACCACTTTTAAGCTATGTCGATTAGAGACTTAAGTCAATTATCTGTCTTTACAAAAATATGTAATAAAATGGGTAGGAAGAAATTACCTTCGCAGTGAAAGAATCTAACCTCTGCGTTTTACCAAGGCTCCCCTAAAACTACTGATGATATATTTCCTGGCACATGTCCAAGACATCGCTCACAATCCGGCACAGAGCAAACTGAAAACGTCATAAGTTAACCTTAACTTCCTTACGCAGTGTTTGTTTAACTATGGCTGCTAGATTTTTCGAAAGCTGTTCTGAATGTTTGACCAGAGGGATAAAGCGATCAGATTCTAGGCAGGCAGACGGATGAGTTGCTTTTGCATGCCTTGTTTGACTTGAATATACATCTTGTCTGTTCCCTGGTGTCTGTCTTTTATAGCAGCATTTACTTTCTTTGCTGAAAAAAAAATAATCGTCACATTTAACCAGCATCCCTAGAGCTGGGTAGCTTTATGTTATAATTGTGACTAGGTTTATAGTAAATAAAATAAAGGTCTCTTTTCCACGCCTTTAGGCGTATAAGGCATATAGGGCTAGACTTATATTTGTATAGACCAATCGGCACAAGATGGGTGATGTGGTCAGCATTACGCTGACTAGGATTTATGGGCCACATAAAATGGCTTAACATTGTACGCCACTAAAAGCCAAAGAAAGAACTCCTGCAGTGTAGGTGGGATCAAAGGAGACAGTCCCATATACAGTTCCGAACGGTGACGAAGCCGTCTACCGGCCAGCCAATGGGCGAGCTGGTCACAAATGTAGAGCAGTGTTCCTCAGCCTAATTACACCTGCGGTCCATTAGAACAGTAGAAATTATTTTGCCACCCACATGACAGTTAACTAAAAAAAGAGAGAATAACAAACACCAAATAGCACATCGCAAAGTACCACGTTCGGCTAATGCGAGTTTTGCTGCTGCATAGATGTTAAAAACTCTTATGTATATGGCTGGATCGTTGTTTCTCATATGCTTAGCGCTTAAAAACATTTTTTCGATTTCTCCGTTTGGTATTTACTTATTGACACGCCTGAGAAAATATTTACACATACGGGAAGTCCTTGAGGTGTTGATCAGACAGAATGTAGAAGACCAACCACACAACCTAATTCTTTACATAAGTAAGCAGAATTATCTGGCGTTCCTTAGGCCTTCTCTAATATCGACGGGCTGCGGCTTACAGGTTGAAGAACATTGGTTTAGAGAACACACGCTCGTCTAGTGAAATTGTACAAATATTTGATGAACGCAACCTTTAGAAACACGCAGCATGTCATGTTGAAATCTGCTTGTAGGTAATTGCATTTCAAGATTCCATCTAGTTTCCTCTGTGATTTTCGAAGTTCTAGAACAAAATCGCTATTTTATTTGTCTGAAGGGACGAGGAAAATCTATTTTTTCTTTGCACTTTAATATGTTGACTTTACCCCCACTCCCACCCCTGTTTTCAAGCCTCCCCAGTTTACAACTACATTTAATTCAGAGATCGAATAATATCCTCTTTTTACCTCGTTGCATACGAATTTTCTTTGAAAGATAAAGCATTCTTTTTTTTGTGTTCTTAAATTGGTAGACAATAATGATCTTCTAAGAGATCTTATTCTTCTTATTTGGATGGAAAGAATTATTTTTTAAACACTAAACCAATCGTTGCATCCTTAAAAATTGTCGGCTTTAAACTGAGAATGTGAAGGCCTATTGCTTATTATCCTCAGGGGCGGAGTAAGTACGTCGATAAGAGACTCGCTTTCAAGTCCAGCTGCGACTTGCTGCAGCCCACGGTCGGTGTTCGAAACCGGGCGGCTCCCGGGGTTCACCCATTCTCTAGGAAAGGGGTACCAGAGTTGACACTCTGGGGTAAATGGAGGAACGTCGCTGTAGCTACGGAGTTACGTGCGGACAGCGACACAGACGACAGTTTCTTATCAATTGTCCGTACTGGTGGCAGAGTACCTACGGTTTATAACCGTGTTCACATCTTCCGACTATACCTTTACATTTTTACTTATGATCCTAAACAAGCTTTCCAAAGGTAGAGTGTATGCCATTGACATTTGAATATTCAGAAAAGAAAAGGATGATTCATGTTCACAATTCTGTGAAACGTATAAAATTTATCATTTTGTTTCGCCTATCTTTTTATTCAACTGTTTCCTATCGTTCAGTTCGTAATATTGTTTAGCTAATCCATTTGTTAAGTCTATCCTTTATGTTCAGCTTAGCCTATTGTTTAACTCATCGTAATGCTTTTACCAAAAGTTATTCACTATATATCTGCATTCAGTGCAATTTAATGTCGAGCTTGTTATTTTATCCAACTCATTCTACTTTCTGCATATCCTATTTTACAATATATCCTTTTGTTTAGTACATCATATTGTTGAACCAATTACTTTGTTTAGCCCATCCTTTCTTTTAGATTTTCCTTTGTTCATCACTCATTTTCCTCAGCCTATCACAATCGTTATAGTATTCTGTTGTTCAGCCAACCCTATCTTTCAGACAGTTCTATACTTGTCAGTTTTTCATAATATTTAGCTGATTATATAGTGTATCACAACTTATCGCAAACACTAGAAAGAAAAGTACATCAGTTTTAGTCGTTTCTGAAAAGAAGGAAACTGGTACATGTTGTAACAACTGAGAAGATCCGCGGAAAGAGAAACAGAAGAAGACATCATGAGATGATTCTTGACAGCCCATTTGTAAATGCAGGATAGTGTCTCACCACACGAGCTGAAGATCACAGATGGTGGCGTGACATGATCGCCCACGCCGGTCGGCCAAAAATACTTGGTGATGATGATGATGATGACGATGATATAGCTAAGCCTATTCTTTTATCATCATACTAGGAAAGTGTGCCAAATATTGATGATATGTAAAAGGAAACACACACTGAACTGCAAAACTAAAAAAGGAAAAGAAGATTTCTCTATACCAAGCATTGTCGTTGTGGTGTGAAGCTTCAGACATCACATATAGTATGTCCATCACATACACAGTGAGGTAGTTATTTCTATAGATATCGCCTTTCACTTTTTCCAGGCTTAAGTTATCAAAATACATCCCAGGACGTTAACGCAAGCCAGGACATACATACATACATACATACACACACACACACACATACATACATACATGCATACATACATACATACATACATACATACATACATACATACATACATACATACATACATACATACATACATACATACATACATACATACATACATACATCCATCCATCCATCCATCCATCCATCCATCCATCCATCCATCCATCCATCCATCCATCCATCCATCCATCCATCCATCCATCCATCCATCCATCCATCCATCCATCCATCCATCCATCCATCCATCCATCCATCCATCCATACATACATACATACATACATACATACATACATACATACATACATACACACACACATACACACATACACACATACACACAGACAGACAGACATATAAGTAAAAAAAACTGTACCACGCTCTTATGTGTATTGGGCTTCCCAGAACTGTACCTGGTGCCCATTTTAGGCTTGGTCGACCTGGGAGCCAAGGCCAGCGTCTAGCCGCTACACTACGGTGGCTGCTATCTATATATATATATTTGTGTGTGTGTGTGTTTGTGTGTATGGTTTTCAAAAAATATTATTTTTCTGTATGGAAACTTATAGGACGCCCTAAAAACAGAAACACACACTCTCTGACACAACACTCTCACACATACACTCATACTTTTGGCAGCCGGGCTATTATCAGGTTTACAGTCCTCCTTGTAATCTGTAATTTTCACGTTTGCTTGCTGTAATTTCCTAGAAAATATAGTCCAGAGATCAAGTACACGAAGAATTGGCCGTATGCGTAACGAATATGTCAGCTGTACTAAACATATATAGGCAACTAATAAACAGATTGTAGATTTCCAAGTCAGTGCCAATACCTTGATAATATCTATCATTTATCCCTGCTTTCAGAATTGGAAACAAACCTGTGTCTGGTCTATGTCAACTGTGTTTCGTTTAATTAATTCCAGTGTTTTTTTTTTTTTTTTAATCCTCGTCTGAAAACAGTCACCTCTGTATTGCAGGGGGCATATTGGAAGTAAACTAACATTGTAAAGTACATTGCATGCCGTAAAAATCCACAAAGACCGGTTAAGGGGGAGTCGGGTTGCTTGAGTCGTAGAAAAACATTACCAGCAAAATCGAAAAAATCATAAACAAATGTACAAATAAAAAAAACTAAAGAAAACTAAAAAGAATTGTTTTCACTAAGAAATGGAAAGCAAAAGAAGACGATTTTTTTGTGGGGGGGGGGGGGGGGGGGGGGGGGGGGGGGATAAGAACGCGTGCCTGTATGGAAAAAGACAAGAAAGAAAAAAAGAAAGCCAAAAATACTGAAATTCTAAGCCTCGACCAAAAGTGGCTCCCTAATGGCACCAAGACTCGTTGTCTGGACAATTAAAATACTTTGGTTACTTTTGCACGTGACAATAATGGAAGTCAAGCTTCCTGGAAAACCAGTCATTTGCTAACGGACACGACGGTTGTCACCGGGCATTATGTACACACTGGACACTAGAATTCAGGAAGCTGGGAGATGATTAATGATCGAAAGTAGATCCAGCGAAATGTTTTGAGAACCAGGTTATTTATAGGCGTCGATGCCAGCAGATGAAATACTGCCATACGATGACAGTTTGATTATTGGGGGTCAGATTGTGTCCTAATTTAAATGTTGAAGACTAGACCATAAATATATATATATATTTGTTTGGGGAGTTTAACAATATATATCATTATGTTATGAGGTATATTTTATGTATAAACGTTATAAATATTTGAGTAAAGAGGAAATGAAAAATAAATTACGCAAGTTACATATTTCGCTTGAACTCTTCGTGTTTATTACTGCAAAATATGTATAATGAGTCATTTTCTCATTGGTAATTAATGTTCTTATTTCTAAATGAGGTTACCTACTAAGAATAAATTATGTGCCTTGGATGGGCTGAATGGTATCCAGTACGAAGTATAATGTATGCAGAAACAAGATCAAGTAACGAATAACTCGATTCAAGCATGCAAGTTGGCTGTACCAAACTAGTTATCAGTTGGCTGTACCAGTCTTGTTACCAGTTGGCTGTACCAATCTAGTTATCAGTTGGCTGTACCAATCTAGTAATCAATCACGATAAGACAATATCCATAATAATAACAGAAGGGTAAATGATATAAACACTCCTGCCACAAAATGAACAGAAAAAGGAAAATCACAATAATGGAAACATAAACTTGTGTAAAGACTTCATATATGTACTTGGGCACAAACTTAAACTTTGTAACACAGTAGGAGCGTTAACATGGACAGAAAACAATCTGGAAACAAGCCATACAACCCCATACATTATCTGCTAAAATCAGAGACTCTTATCTTAAAACAAGATACATATATTTATTTCATATATTTGTTTCACATTTATGTTTCTCTTTGCCTCTCAAGAAGGCAGACGCACTCTGACATCAACGGAAACTCCTAAACAATCGACTCTTACGACATGCTTGTTAGGGAGGCCGTGAATATATTCTTATCCTATCCCCCTCCACTTTTTTACGCCCCACCCCAGCCCCAACAATACGGCCCCCGAACCGATAGCGGGTATGGTTTCCGTAATTTTATCATCAATAGTTTGCCATTTCCTGCTTATTCAATTTCGTAATTAACGCAAAGCTGGCTGCTGCTGCGTCGCCTGCAGCTGATTTAAAACCCTCTTTGAGGGTGGTTTCAGAAAGGGGTATTGTGAGCCAGAGGATACCATGCCCCGTATGCAGTGCACTCGCCACCAACTGAACAGGTCCTGTTTTTATTTCTTTTGTTTTTGTTTTAGCCAAACCCCTCCCCTAACAACCCCCAAAGATTTATTATATACCGTTTCCGAGAACTGATCCCTGGCCTGCCGCATGAGAGTCCAGGCACCACTCAAAATACTTGTACTGTACTGTATCAGTAACCAGTTGCTATAGTCAGTTCAGAAATTCGTGAACACGTTCGAAGTCTATTTTCTCCAAAACTGCCTTTGCTAGATTGCAATTATAATTATTATTTTTTGTTTTTGCATGCTGCCTTTGTATGAGCGTGACACAAAAATTGTGCTATTACTTAACCCACAGATGCTCGGGATTTTTCTTATCGACCAGTTGCTTTGATATTTTCGAACTATTGTTAATAAGTGGAATGCAATTTTAGATTTTACTGTAAGAGTGTTAATTTCAAGTTAAAATTCAGTTTTTTTGTTCGGGGGCGCATTTTTATAATAAATAATGCTTTCCAGACCAGGTGTCAGATTTGTACCTTTCTCTGGGTCATAAATATCACAGTATAAATAATCCATTTTATATTTCCATCAGAAGTGCTAGTTTGGCGAATCGGCAACCTTCTGCATAGTTATAAATTTGCACCTAAAACTCATTTTTGTCTATATCAGTTTTGATAATCCAGCTATATGTCACAATAACTCAACACTAATTTGTGCATACGTCTTTAACTAAACAATCTTGATAACGGCTTAATTTGGGTTCCGTTCACTAACAGTATGGGAATGCACAAGAAAATAGTGAAATCAGAGTTTTGTTTTTTTCTTGACCCCTGTTGAACCCGGTATGAACCCGCTTATTACCTTCCTGAAACTAATGAAAGTAAACATTCCAAAATTTTACCACTGATCAAAATATGTATCGTAAAAAAAAAAAGAACAGGAATTCTATTAGTAGAGAAAAACAAAGTATTTCCTTAACGTGATAGGTGTGTCTTCAGTTAACATACAAAATTTCATAACAATAGTTCTATTAGTTTCCACAATGTTAAAATATTTTCATGAATTTCTGAATGGGATCTTGTTCATTTGCACTGTAAATTATGCGGGCTCGTGTGTGTTTAAACTATTTTTGTTTGTGTTAATTATGTGAACTTAACCGGACGGTCAATAAATAATAACGACTCTTCTTGACATGACCGTAACACGCTAAAACCAGATTAACGGCTTAATGCACATGTTGATTTGTTTTATGCTTTCTTGTTCGCACCCAGACTTCCTCATTATTTTTGTCATAAACACAAGTAAAATCTCCAAGTTACGACTTTTCGGTGCATAGTTCTGGTATAATGAATTTAGATGATGCTATACTTGTTTCCGTTTTTTAATTTTTTTTTGTTGTGTTGAGTAAGAGCGTATAATGTGTCTGGGGTCATAGGGATATTTTCACACCCACAGACATACACAAACACGCCCTTATACATACATATATGCATACACACACACATACAAAGCTTCCGTCTCTCTCTCTCTTTCTCTCTCTCTCTCTCTCTCTCTCTTTCTCTCTCTCTTTCTCTCTCTCTCTCTCTCTCTCTCTCTCTCTCTCTCTCTCTTTCTCTCTCATTCACACACACATATGTACACACTCACGCAATACACAATCACACACAAATATGCACCCAGCTAAAACAAACATACATACATACATACATACCAACGCATACACGCACACACACACACACACACACACACACACTTAGAGATATATAGAGAGTGCTAGAGAAAGAATGTTCATGCTAGTTGTGTTCTATACACGTTGATTGTGTTCTAAAGATTATACATGCTGTTTTTGGTCTATAGTTCGTTCAACGCCTAATGAACACACTTGCAAGCTATTTTCTCGAAAACTGCCTGTTTAATCGCAACCATTTTTTGCATGCAACAAAAATAATGGTATTCTTTAGACCATATATGCTCAGGATGCTGAATACCAGCCAATTCCTTTGATCTTTTCGAACCATTGTAAATAAGTGGAGTGAACTTTTAGATTTTACAGTAAAAATCTGACTTTCGTTCTTTTTTTTTTTTTTTATGTCAGAGGCGTTTGCTTCATAATTTATTGATAGGTA
This sequence comes from Candidula unifasciata, assembly GCA_905116865.2. Classification (NCBI taxonomy): domain Eukaryota; kingdom Metazoa; phylum Mollusca; class Gastropoda; order Stylommatophora; family Geomitridae; genus Candidula; species Candidula unifasciata. The sequence continues at coordinate 237,903 of CAJHNH020003957.1, forward strand.
TAGTACATTGAATTGTTGTCATTTGTGTTCAGTTGAGCTGAGTTGAGCTAAATCAAGAAAGACATCACCTCGCTCGGTGGATTCCCATATGCGCTCCGTCCCCATCTTATGCAGCCAGCTCAGAGTTCCAATACTAATGGTACCGGACGCAGTCTGATTATATGTCCATATTGCCATTGCACTGAATTTAGTGTGCCGGCCAGGCCCTTTGGTCATACTCAGGTGTATCATTCTCTCCAGGGCATAATAATCTATTTTCTTTTCTGACTTCGTTACTTGTTCCTAAAGGGCCTTGACCCATCTGCCTTGTCACGTATCAACTCATCACCCATTTGTGCAGATCCAGCCAATCTGTCTGCCTTGTTCAATTGTCCCCAGCGTGCAACAGTTAGTATTCCCCTTCAGTCACCATTAGACCCGCGGTGCATCTTAACAGCACACTGCATTATGGTTGACACATTTGGATATGGTGATGTATTTGTTGCAATACTAGATGTTCCTAAAGGGTTGATGATACTTAACCACTCATCGAACAAAATGGTTTTAATCATTTCGAATCTGACGATATCAAAAGGTTGAAAATAGTTACTAGCTGAGCAAATTGTAATCCATCTCGGTGCCAGTACTCGCCTTCCTCTCGGAGCACATGTTCAACAAACTTTTTTTTTCCCAGAAATGAATGTCTGTTTGTGAGAAGGAGTCACGTGTCAGAACTTCAACATCACACATTTTAAATGTACTTATTTTTTTTCCGCAACTTGTCTTTGACTTTAGCCCAAACAAGCTCTATCGGGTTGAGGTGTGAACGATATGCAGGGAGTCGCAGAAAAGTGTGGCCGTAAGCATTAATGATTTTGTCAGTGAGGTACACCTTTGTCTTATTTGATTTCCTCACAAGCTGCAACAATTCTGCCTTCAAATATGTGTCGTCAAAGTTGACTTTTTCTTTAGCAAGCAATGTCCTAATTTGATCTTTTGTATTTGATGTCGCTGGGACTTTGTCTTCCTCTTACACGAAACTATTACAGGCAGCATTATCCATTACTAGACACAATAATCTGCCCAGAATTGGAAAAAGATCGTGTTCTGAAAAGAAAGAAGTATTGTCTCTAACATTTTTAAGATCTAACGTTTAATGACATCTACATCACAGTCGTCCTTTTCCTTCCTTCCTTGACATGAGCATACTCTGTGTCCTGTCTAATCCAACGGTTAAATGATGCTCTATCCAGACCAAGCGCGAGTCGTGTTCGTTTCTCTGGGTCATGAATTTCACAATACAAATGGCGCATCTTAGATTAATTGAGGAAGTGCTGGTACAGTAAAATGGTAACCTTCTGCAGAACTATAAATTTGCATCTCAAATTCATTTTAAAAATGACGTCTATGTTAGCTTTTATAAGCTAGCTATATAACACAAAAACGCAACACTAATGTGTGGATGCGCCTTTGACTAAACAACCTTGACCGAAGTCTCATTTTGGCATCAGGTCAATAATAGTGCGAATGTGCATGAGAAAATCATGAAAATACGTAGGTTTCTTTTTTTTTTTTTTACCCACCTGTTAAACCAGTGATATCATCAGTATCAATCGATAAGAAACTAGTCGCTTTCGAGAATAGATGCCTCCGAAAGCTATTGAATGTTCACTGGTCGGACTTTAGGTCCAATACATCTATAAGACAGGAAACAAAACAAAAATATGTGTCTGATTTTATTAGAATGCGTCGCTGGAATTACATCGGGCACGTACTCAGAATGGACATACAGAGACTTCCCCACCAAGCCTTCATATGGTCACCAGAGGGTAAAAGAAAACAGGGAAGACCAAAAGAAACTCTCCGTAGAACCATCACAAGGGAGAGCTCAACCATGGGTCTCAGTCGCACTCAAGACCTACATTAAGTGGCAAAGAACCGACAGACGTGGAAAGCTATGACCTCTGCCCTATGCGCCATCTTTGGCACAAGAGGAATAACTAACTAACTAACTAATCCAGTGATAGTGTGCATTACATCCTAAAACTAATGAAAGCACAACTTCCAAAAGTCTACCAAGACAGTTCCGTGATAAAAAATACGTATCGTTAAAAAAATTTAAAAAACTACATATGATGTTCTTATTTAATAAACATTTATTTTAACGTCATGGATATTCTAAGGCTGACTGCTAAAATTCTAACAGACAATTTTGGAGAAAATGGCTCGCAAGCATGTTCATGAGATGTTGGACCTACTATGGTGATTGTTCCTATAAGTTCTGGTCCGTAGATTATCCTTGGTGGTGCTAATCTATAAATATATTAGTCATGTCAGCATTTACTTCTTGATGACAGTGGTCAAAGCTAATTGAAGTAACACAACTAGTCTCATTAGTCACTCATTCTTCTGTTGGGCTTACCAATGTTTTGCAGGTTATCATAAATATTTAAGGGCAATTTTACGCTAGTCTCACCATTTACACACCGCTACACACTATCTCGCTTCTGACTGGACGACCTACTGACCACCTCACATTTGATCGGTCCAACTTTCACACAGTGTCACGGGGATATTCCGCACTCGTGCTCATACCGCGTGCTGTATATTTGCCAGAGCTTTAAACACTTCGAAAACATTTAGATACTAGGTTTAACACACAACCCCCCCCCCCCCCCACCCCTTTCCCTTCCAGAGAGTGACAACAACTATGTCACAGGCCGTCTCTTTCTCGGAAATGAAAACGTAAATACCAGACAACAACAGACTGCAACACCCATAACCTCGACCACGATAGACTAGTCCAACCAACTTATCAATGTAGTTGACCTACAACCGGTGGTGTGTAATTGGGGAGACCATCATATAAATACCCGAATTTTACTTGTAGATTTAATTCCCAGGGGTAGCAAAATTATTGTTCTATACTACTGCAGCTTTAAGGGTTGGGCTGATGGACGTGTTATTGCAATATAATCCTCAGTAAGATCTGAGGTTAGTTGCGTATCCTTTACAGGACGTTGCAGAACCAAACCCAACAGTCCCTGGCCGTTGTGTGGTTTTTCTAGGCAAATTTACGTACAGTAGTTTGCCATTGCTTTCTGGACGGACGGTTTTCTTGATACCTTTGTCGAAACCAACGCAAGGTGCATGCCCCGCAGCTGGCATCGAACCCGGCATCCCGGCATTACGAAGCGTTCGCATCGACTTAGCCACAGAGCCGACACTTCAGTAAGATAGTGGAGTTTTTTTAATGTTGGAAACAGAATAAATAATCCTAGTTTGTGTAGTTCTTGGGCAGCGCTAGCCACGCGACCTCTTATCCTCAGTCTAGAGACCCTCTGGTCCTACGCCACCTATGAAATTATAATGTCTGGGTGATGGGGGATCTGTTATGTGTGTCAGCGTCCTAACAACTCGACTAGTTAATTCTCTAATTCGTTGTTCCAATTCGTTGTTTGTCTAGGTATGATCATTGCCTGTCTTTACGTCTAAAGCTTTTCGAGGTCTGTATGTGTTTAGTCGACTCTTTGTGTTACCTATACATTGAGTTACTGTATAGAGCCACTCTTTGTAGACTTTTTACCCCACCAGGACATCACAAAGTGCAATAAACACCTGGTGACACAAAGTGCCACCATTCAGATCAGGATCGACCGTGGAGAGGTCCCAGAAGTCCCCTTTCAATTGTAAGGGTGATATTGGGGCCCTCGGCAGCAGCCAGGGTGGGGCTTGAAAGTAACTAAAATTTGCGTTCCAGTTTTCCGCTTGTGTAGATCCATCTATCTATCTATCTATATTTTTTAAACTCACCAGGACATCACACAAGCGATAAACACCCCATGATACAAAGTGCCACCATGTGGATGAGGATCACCCGTGGAGAGGTCCCAGAAACCGCATTGAGCTATTAGGCCATATTTATGACCGGGCTTTATTGCGGCCCCTGGCAAGAGCCAGAGTAGGGTTTCAAAAAACGAAAAGTTGCATCCTGTAAAGGGATGACAAGAATGGAGAGTCTATCCATTCACAGTATATCCGCTTGGATTCATTGGTTGTCTCTTTCTGTGTTACTTTCTTGTCTTTTTTTTTTTTTTTTTTTTTTTTCACATATTCTTTTGGTATCTCCCTTCTTAGTGGTATTTATTGTCTGTCTGTATAAATCAATATTTGCCTCTCTTTCATTGCGTTCATTTATTATCTTCCTTTAAATATCCATTTGTTGTTTCTCTTGCTAGATTTATTTATTGTCTTTCTTTACATATCCATTTGTTGTTTCTCTTGCTAGATTTATTTATTGTCTTTCTTTATATATCAATTTGTTGTTTCTCTTGCTAGTTTCGTTTATTGTCTTTCTTTATGTATCAATTTGTTGTTTCTCTTGCTAGATTTATTTATTGTCTTTCTTTATATATCAATTTGTTGTTTCTCTTGCTAGTTTCGTTTATTGTCTTCCTTTATACATTCATTCTTCGTTTCCCTTCCTTGATTCATTAATTGTCTTCCTTTAAATATCCATTTGTTGTTTCTTTTACTAGATTCATTTATTGTCTTCCTTTATAGATCCATTCTTTGTTTCCCTTCCTTGATTCATTTATTGTCTTCCTTTATATATCCATTTGTTGTTTCTCTTGCTAGATTCATCTATTGTCTTCTTTTAAAGATCCATTCTTTGTCTCCCTTTTTTGATTCATTTACTGTCTTCCTTTATAGATCTATTCGTTGTCTCCCTTTCTAGATTCATTTATTGTCTTCTTTTAAAGATCTATTTGTTCCTTCTGGCGGTTTCTATTTGAAGTGTTAGCGCTGGTATCACATAACAATGATACATTTGTCAATTAAAGTTTAAAATTACATATTCTGAGAGGCCCTCTTTACAAATTTATTTATTGACGTCTTTCTTTCACTAGCAACTCCCAGAAAATTATTGCTCCTTTTCATTTTATATATCATACATAGGCAGAAACCAGGTCCATGGTTTAGTTTTAGTGGAACCTTAACATTGAACCTTGACATGGAACTTTGACATGGAATCTTGGCATGGAACCTTGACATGACACCATGACATGTAACCTTGACATAAAACCTTGACATAAAACCTCGTCATGGAACCTTAACATAGAACCTTGACATGGAACCTTGACATGAAATCTTGACATGAAACCTTGACATGAAACCTTGACATGGAACCTTGACATAGAACCTTGACATGGAATCTTGACATGAAACCTTGACATGAAACCTTGATATGGAATCTTGACATGGAACCTTGACATGAAACCTTAACATGGAACCTTGACATTTAACCTTGACATAAAACCTTGACATAAAACCTTGACATAAAACCTTGACATGGAACCTTGACATGAAACCTTGACATGGAACCTTGACATGGAACCTTGACATGGAACTTTGACATGGAACTTTGACATGGAACCTTGACATGGAACCTAGACACGGCATGCCCATTTTTGTGATTTCAGTGAGTGATTCATGCAGCAAAAGATACTCAGAAGCACATATTTCAGTTAGAAGTTCGCTTTGCTTCATGTTGTTTGCAATCTTGCTCTGTCATGCATATTCATATTTTCTGTTTGACTGATCTCTGAAAAACACTTGCTGCTATTGTTTTGCTATTAATTGCAAACGCTTCATGGTCAGTGCTTTCTGATGTTAATCTGGTGAATATGTCACTCCGTCTCATCGTGATCAGATAGTGTGTCAGATTAACAGTACAGAGAGAGAGAGAGAGAGAGAGAGAGAGAGAGAGAGAGAGAGAGAGAGAGAGAGAGAGAGATTTAGACAGACAGACAAGCGAACGGTCAGAGAAAGAAACATACAGAAAGAATGAGTCAGGGAAAGACAGAGGGAGAAAAACAGAGTCAGAGAGAGAGAAAGAAAGAGACAGGGAGAGACAGGAGAAACAGAGAGACGGGGAGAGAAACAGAGAAAAGGGAAAAACAAAGACAGTGAGACGTAGAGAGAATGATAGACAGGGACAGACATACACACAGGGGAAGGCAGAGATTAAGAGACACATAGAGAGTCAGAGAGACAGCGAGAGACATAGAAAGAGAGACAGTGTCAGACATACACACAGAGGGAGACAGAGATACACAGAGAGACAGCGAGAGACATAGAAAGAGAGAGACAGTGTCAGACATACACACAGAGGAAGACAGAGATACACAGAGAGACAGCGAGAGACAGAGAAATATTGACAGAGAGAGACAAAGAGACGCATAGACAAATGAACTTTGAGACTACACTGACAGCCTACGGCAAAACACCCAGGTCACTTAATGTTTGAACCAGGTGTTACTTAAAATTCACGGGTAACTACGGCCAGTTATTAATCATAAGTCTTGTCATATCCTGTAGCGGCGTCCGTGGCTTAGGCGTTGCAAGTCCGACTCGTAATTCCAGCTTACGGCTGCGTGGATTTTTATCGTGGATTTTTATCGTATCAGGTCGACCCAGCCTTGAGTGGGTACCGGGTGCAATCCCGGGAAGTAGAGGGGCCGGCGTGATGCTGACCACATCACCCATCTTGTGCCGTTGGTCTTTAAAAAAATATAGGTCTAGCCCTATATGCCGTATTCGCCTAAAGGCGTGGAAAGGGTCCTTTACTTTTTTTTACTTATGGGGCGTATCAGGTCGACCCAGCCTAAAATGGGTTACAAGATGCCTGTCCTAGGGAAGTAAAGACGGCTGGCGTAATCATATTACCCACACAGTGCCCATTGGTCTTCCTATGTTCCCCACGCGCATAAGGCGTGAAAAGGGATCTTTCTTTTTTTTTTTTTTTCGAGGTTACTGACTTACCCTAGACCAGTGGTATCCAACCTACGGTGGTAAGAAGGTTTCAATGAGGGCGACAAGCAATTTGTGAAAGTTGCTGCATTTACAATTGTAATAATCAGTTCTACTTTAATTTTGTTAATTTTGTTTTATTTTTGGGAACTCTTTATTCAACAAAACGAAAAAAATATTGTTTTTCTTTTTGTTTTCTTGAACAGTTTGTACATCCACAGTTGACAATCGAAATAATATTTTAACACTTGCTTTTAATTATAAATATAGAACACATTCTGACCAAAACGTATCTCCGTACTTTTATGTTTCTCTTGCTACGAAATCTTTTGTCCTCGTCTTTTTGAATCACATGTTATATGTTACAGGGGGGAAAAGGGTGGGGGGGGGGGAAGTCTTGTTATATACCTAACGATATGTTTGTCAAATATGCAAGGCCTTTGCCTCCTCTCCTTCCCTCCAACCCCCATACCCATGTGATCGCATACTTGAAAGAGTACATAACAGGAATATTCACAGAAACATGTATGGTTGTACGTTATATTACTCCAGCGCGATATGAAACAATGCTGCTTTGCGGTGCATGGAACTCGTAACCTTAGGGTGTCTTTATGGGTTGTCTCAGGTATCAGTGTTGTCACCAGTGTTCTTCAAAGTGTACATACTGCAGGAGTCACCCTTGCACATACATTTGGCATAAGCACAACAATGCGTCTGTAAACAATATTTTTATGTATCGACAAGGAACTTTTTTTTTTTTTTTTTTTTTGACAAACAAAGAATGAAATGGTTTAGCCACTTAGTGAGAATGCAGCCAAAGCAAACTGCATATGAGACTTTTTACAGGAGAACATCTGGGAAGGCCAAGAAAGAGATGGATCAATGTTGAAGCTAGAGTCAAAAAATGTTTACCATTACAACACACGGGTAGTATAAGAATGTTATTAATTACAATACAGTAGTAGTCTAACAAAGCTATGCTAGCTAAATAATGTTTAACATTATATCACAGTGGAATTCTAAGAATGTTTAACATTACAACACAATCGTAATCTAAAAATGTTTTATACTATAGTCCGTTTTAGAAGTCATGCCGAACTTGCAAAATTTGTAACTCAGAAATCGTTCGGTCAGGTTCTGAAATTTGGCACGCAGCCTAAAAATGATCACGTCAAATATTATTATATACCCAGTTTCGTCCTTTTCAGGACGAAATTTTTTGTTATTTGGAGCCCTACTCTGGCTTTTGCCGGGGGCCGCAATATAGGCAGGCCATACATATGGCCAAATGTCTGAACGCGGTTTCTGGGACCTCTCCACGGCGATCCTCATCCGCATGGTGGCACTTTGTGTCATCGGGTGTTTGTCGCTTGTGTGATGTCCTGGTGGGGTAGAAAGTCAGTCAGTCAATGATCACGTCCTTGTCCAATTTTCCTAACGCAAACAAACATTCAGCTTTCATTTTGCTTTATTTGCAGCATATAAAAAAAAAAAAAAACGGACACCAATTCAAGGCTAACAATCAGCATTATTAGAGTAGTTTGAGCAAACTGGGTAAAGGGAACTTTTCATAATATCAAGCTCTCTCATCATAGGCACTTCACTCGTAGATGGTTATCTTCAGCCTAGTCTCATGTGAGTTGTAGACTTTTTCATTGAGTGGGGAATAGGCTTTTCAAAAAATTTCACCACAAATCGCTGCCATAGTATCTTATCTCCATACAATCTCCACACGTCTGTCACTTATTACTTTTTAGTCAAAACAAAGATGAAAGAAATTCGCAGCTTTAATTAAAAATAAAAGCAGCATCTGTGGAATTGTAAATTTTAGAATCATGTGAACATGGGCAATCTAAGGTCACCAGCAAAATTCGTGTTGATCTGTACGGGAGTTTTCTAGATAATTGTTAAGGTATGACGAGGTGAGTTTTGAACCCCGCTATACAAGACAATACACGAGAGAGAAAAGACCTACCAGCCAAGCCAGCCTGACTTAACACGGAATCGCGACAGGAAAACGGTGGGATTAAAGCAGCAAGCGTCCGAAAAGGTTTTCAAACTTTGCCACCGCTTGAACCGTCATGTACAGAGGTTATTAGAGGACAGTGGCTTGATCAATGAGCCCTTTGTGGAAACTGCTCTGATAGAAATTGATTTGAATCTTCTATCAGTACTTTTGCAAAGAACGCAGTGTTTCTGAAATGGATCATGACAAATTTATAAAGAACTGAGGCTCAATTTCCAGATTATTTCAATATAATTAGCAGCTTTATGAAAAAAAATATCAATATTGCAAGTATCCCCCGCCCTTCCCCCCCCCCCCTTCTTTTCCCCACACAAAAAAACCAGATTTATGAAATAAATAATAATTGTTTTTATTTTATCAGTGATTTTTTTTATTTATGTACACGATTTATGAGAACACAATCAGTTATTTTGCAGATTTGTGTAAATGAAATATGAGAACCTAATCCGTGATTTTGCAAAGTTGAATACAAGAAATATAAGAATATAATTGGTGATTTTACAGATTTGTGTACGCAAATTATGAGAACATTATCAGTTATTTTTTTAAAACAGATTTGTGTACATGAATTATAATAACATAATCAATGATTATACAAACGTGTGTACATAAATTATGAGAACATACTCAGTGATTTTGCAGATTCGTGTACACAAATTATGATAACATATTAAGTATTTTTTAAATTTGTCTACCCAAATACAAATTATGAGAACATAATCAGTGATTTGAAACACACATAAAAATCTACCTAAAATATGAGAACATGTAATCAGTAGTTTTACAGATTTTTATACACGAATGACGAGAACACCTTGATGACACCTTTTAATTTGAATGTTGATAACATTAGTGCAATAAAATTGAAGGTTAACTTTATCTCACTACACATTTTCGGGGGAGGAAACTCGAAATGCCCACCTGCCTAATGTTTAGATGACCCCGAATACAAGTATTCCCTGGGTGAGTTCCGGAGCCCTAGTTTAGGGGAAACAAAAATAGACCCACTGCCTTCCCTCAAGCATGTCGTAGAGTCAATTGATTGGAACCTTAATTCAAAGTCGGAGTGCATTAGCCTAAGAGCTAAGGAACCTACAACCTGCATATAAATAAAACAGACCTGTAAAACGAATGCACAGACATCAATAAGGTTCTGGGAAAAGGAATAAAGTTTAGTCTCGGACGAACACGGGAACTTTCCGCCAGAGTTTACAGACGGTGAACGCAAAAAAGAAAAAGAAGAATACATTTAGTGTATTACAGCCTTTTGTTTAATACCCTTCTGCCTCAAGGACATGTAACTTTCTAACGATTTCTACTGCAACTTGAAAACCTCATTATCAACCTAAATGATTCAATTTGCCGTGGGGCCGGCACCGTCTGATATCTAAAAGAACATTCTAGAACATTACAACAAAATCTTTAAAAAAATCGATTTTATATTTGGAAAGTGGTATTCAAAGTTATTGTCTAGAAAAATCCAGAATATTTACGATGTGTTAAAATGAGAGCAAGTTTCTGCAAACGACTTGATACACAATAAAAGTGATATTCAATCCTTTTGTATGTCGTGCATCTTTACTTTACAAGTAATTTGACTTAATCTACCTTAATGAAAACATGTTAAAAGTTAGCTGTGTATCCTTAATAGGACTTTGCCAACCAAAACAACCATTTTGCAGCATTTATTGGTTTTATGTAACGCTAATTATAGGTTTTATTTGCTCCTTAAATGAATTTCTTTAGCAGGAGCCGTGAGGATAAAATGGCTGTATATAGTTGGATCGTTTTTAGGTGAGGGTTCTTTTGATCAAGAGTGCTCAGTAGTGGTGAGAGGGCTGGTCAAAATGTATGCGGGAATGTCTTTTATAATGAAAAGATATGAAATGGATCCCCTGAGGGACTACTCGTGTATAGCGTGTCCCATTCAATATGTCAGGCTCCCCCACTCAGGATAGCAATCTCCCATAAATGGCACTGCTCCCCCTCCGCTCCCCCCTCCCAAATCATGAAAGAGGGACGTTTAACGTCACTAGGACCACACAACGAGTGACAATACCAGGTGACACAAAGAGTCACCATTCGAGTTAGAATTCGTTGGGTAAATGTTCAAGAATCTCTCTTGAAACGTTAGGTTAAATTAGAGGCCCCAAAGAAGCCAGGGTGGGGCTTGAAAATAAAATAAAAATATTTGTGTACTATATTGGGGCGGAGTTAACGCAAGTCGTGAGGATCTAACTACATTAATAGTAGGCTCTTTGTATGGTTAATTGCGTATCCTTTACAGGAAGGACGTTGCAGAACCAACCCCAACAGCCCCTGGCCGTTATGTGGTTTTTCTAGGCAAATTAAGTCCAGTAGTTTGCCATTGCTTTTTGGAAGGTCGGCCCCATGATACTAATGTGAAAACCAACGCAAGGTGCATGGCCCGCTGCTGGGATGGAACCCGGCACCCCGGCATTACGAAGCGTTCGCATCGCTTTGCCACAGAGCCGACCGGCTCTTTTTATGACATTACAAAATACCCCATTCAAGATCGCGGGCTCAAGATTTTAGAGGAAAATAGAATATAAAAGGATCTATAGTGGGAGCTACCTTAAAAGGATTTATAGAGGAAAATATGATTATTTGACTGATATAAGTGTAAAATCGATTTGTTTTATAAAGGCGATGTGTTGTCAGTAGTTGTCAGTGGTAGTGGTCAAAGCTCCTACATAAGAATGTTCATATAGTAATAAAGCTCTTGATTTATTGTTTGTGTCCATAGTTCAATGCTGTGCCCATGGTTAATCGACTGTGGCCATTGCTGGTGGTTTTTGTCCAAAGTTCGTTGTCTCTGTCATAGACGTGCTCATAACGCATCCATTATCTGCCATACAGCATTTTTTTTTAAAATTATCTGTGGCTTAGATTCTTAGAACTCTTAGAAGACCGTCGACCAAGAAAAGTAAAAACCATCGACATCGTGCATAACCTATATATCAAGGAGAGAACGGCAATTTCCGAAAATGATTTAGAGGCCTACCTACGCAATGTGGAAACAGGATATTTAAGATCATCTGACTATGAAAGCACACACAGGGCTTGGTAATTTGCTAGAGAAAGAGAGACTTCCATGCGTAACGTCAAGAGAGCAACGTTCTGCAAAGGACCTGCTGATTGATTCATGGAAGCCCAGATATTCCATAGTTCATCCATTCTTTGGGGTACCGGTGTATAGCAGTTCCGATTCTGTGGCGAAGGCCTGTCCAGTATTCTTTGTCTGCGACACACACACACATATGAGACAGCAGTTCGTGCTCTTTGATGCATTTGAGACCCATGTTTTGTTGTCAGTGACATAGATACCCTGCTTTTATCGTCATTAGCATCCATTTTATCGTCTGCTGGGTGATTATTCTATTCCAGATCTCGCAGTTTCCAACAACATGCACGAATTATACATAAATATAATAATATATATTAGGTTGATGGTGTGGGAAGGGGGCGCTAGAAGGCGATGACATAATTTTTTTTTTCAGCATGAATGCAGCAGCTTTAGAATCAAAATAAAGTCAACTGAATGTAGCCATATTTGAAGGGATTTCTAAACCTATACTTCACAGGTGCGGTGTCTGTGGCTTAGTGTTGCGAGTCCGACTCGTAATCCCAACTTACCGCGATCGAATCCCACTGCTGGCTGCGTGGATTTTTATCATGGTATGGAGAGTTGCAGGTTGACCCAGCCTAAACTGGGTACTAGGATGCATATCCTGTGGAAGTAAAGATGGCCGGCGTAATGCTGACCACATTACCCCCCAAGTGCCGATTGGTCTGTAGAAATATGGGTGCTGGTAATCTGGTAATCTGGTAATCCTAGTTTCAGCTTCATAGCAAACGGGTCACCCCACATATGCTCCGCTCCTGTGCCAACGAAAAACAAACGCAGCTCACAGTGTCACGCCATGCACTCAACTCAGAAGCTGGGCGACGAAACTACATCCTTCCAGTCTACAAATGGAGCAAAAATGCAACGGCCACCGTCTGGCAAAAAAAAAAAATATATTTGCCACGGCTTTAAAGAAAAAAAAAAGGTGGCCGTACCTAGCGTCCATTTTGACCGGAAGAATTATATGAGGGTTAATAAACGGTCACCCCAGCAGTACCCTCATTATTAGCTGGGGAAGGGACTTAGGACATTACATCCACCAGCAGGCTTCGCCCCTACAACGACCTGCCTGCCATCGTTAACGACTGTTCCATGTTCCCCATGCATCTTAAGGCCTGAAAGGGGATCTGTTTTTGTTTCTTTTTTACTTACTTCACATGCAGATACACACCGGAGAGGGATTGGATATGGGGGTGGGTACTTAATGGACGAGCGGATGTATGGATAGATTGATGGCTATACAGACAGACAGACTGTCATATAGACAGACAGACAGACAGAGTGAATTATAACCCTACAACAGCAGAAAGCAAGCAAACCTTACTGTCATGAAATAATACTGAATCGTGCAAATGTGCCGTGCTGAATCGTGCAAATGTGCCGTACTGAATCGTGCAAATGTGCCGTGCTCGAGTGACTTTGTGCGTGTTTTCATATATGTGTGTATGTGTGCACGCACGCAGACGCGTTTTTGTGATCCTGTGTGTTTGTATAAAAATTAAGATGGTAATGTTGCTGCTTATATCAACCATTCACGTTATTTTATTGTGATTTGTTTGCTTACAATTTACAGGTGTGTAAATCATCAATTTAATAGGGAGGAACATTTTCGAGAAACGAAACATTCTAGCTCCGTTAAAGAAACCAAGGCTTCATTTGCGTGTGATTCCTCTAGTGTTCTATATTGCTAAACCCTTTACTTACCCGTTCCATTCCTTTGCTTTGCTCAACACAACAACAAAATCATCATATTCAAGTAGCATCTCCATTTGTTGAGCTTTAGGTTGTAATTTTGACTAAAGTATGTGCACCATATACAATGGCTTAGCATTTCACACAAACAAGAGCCTCCAAAAGGACTCCTGCAGTGTTGATTTTATCAAAAGATACAGACCCAAATACTATCCCGACCGGCAATGAAGTCGTCTAACGGCAAGCTAATGGGCGATCTGGTTGCCGATGCACTTCTCCAGTCAACCAGTGCATCTGTTGATTCTAATCGCCCATTTGGACGAACAAATTATTAACAAGTTGCGTGTGGAATTTTCCTCTGTAAGATTTAAAACATCAAATGCAAATTGGACAAAGATGATAGTTGATTTCCACAACAAGCCAGATACCTTAATAATAAGTTGAAATAAAAAGGTCAAGGATCCTTTTTTATGCAATTGGCTCCTAGGGCATTTTATGCTCATCATCATGTGCCCTGCCAACTAATGTAGGCACTCATGCGTCTCCATAGATCACGATCCCTGGTTGCCTGGAACAGCTGTCTTGATGATATCCCTCCATACCATCGTTTCAGTCCATCCAGCATCATCCCTTTTGGTCTGCCTCTACCCCTTGTCCACTGATCTTTCCAGTTGTCACAATGATCTATAATGTCTATCTTCTCATTATGTGGCCAAAGAACAGCGTTTATCTCTTTCTTATTGTTGTATATAGAGATCTACTTTCATTAGCTTTTTTCAAGCAATCGTTGTTAGTTACTCTGGCCGTCCAAGGTATTCGTAACATTCGTCTCAGAAACCATATCGCTGTTGCTTCCAAATTCTTCTCAGTTTGTTCAGTGACATTCTAAGATTCGCTGCCATACAGCAAAACAGGTTCTGTGTAACATTTTAGCACCCTCTTTCTGACATTAAATTAAAGCGATTTTTTGCATAATATATATTTATATTTTTTTTTTCTGAAGTGCAACTTTCGCTTGACCTTTTCTGCTTTTAATCTCTGTCACACATTTTCTATCTGATGATATGATTGTTCCCAGATATTTAAGTTTGTTAACTTGGTTAAGTCTTTTTCCTTTAATTAAGATATCACAGCGTGGAATTATTTTCTTCTTTGATAGAATCATTACTTCCGTTTTCTTAATATTCAATGAAAGTCCTTTCTTAGCACTCTCCATCCCCACAATATCCAGCAGTTGTAAATCAGTTGCATTTTCAGCTAGACTCTTAAAAATTTCATAGCCCAACTGGCACTCGATGTGGTCAGATTCACCCTTAAACATATATAACAGCGGCCCGTGGTTGACAGTGCCAGTTCTCTGCTTGGTAACAAGATCTAATGTTTTGTACTTTCAGTAGGCCTTTTATTTCTAGCTGTTCCAATCTTTACTCTGGTAAAGTGCAGCAGAGGAAGATCGAGGCCTGGGAGTCATGACCCAGGTCAGCCCACCTTCCTAGATTGTATAAAAATTGTAACGGGACCGAAACAATCGTTAACGAAGGATCTTTCTACTGCTGATCGGTGGATCCTTGCTGTACATGCTCCCATGTGGAGTTATTCTTATACAATATTCTCATATTCTTACCAATGATGTGGACACTGCTCGCAAAATCCTTCCCATTGTCTATACTTCTAAGGGCATTAACTATGTCCAGGCCATCCATAGTCCGACCATCCCTTTAGTAATTATCGGAATATCCGGAACCATATGTAAATTTATGTCTCCTTTTATCTGATTAATCAATAAAAAAGATTAGAGGGCAACCAGTTTAAGCTCCCTTTAAGATACGCCGGCTGAATAAATTCGATTTATGTCCGTGAAATAGATGGCATGTTTTCTATATCTGGCAACAGCAATTTTCCACAATGCCTTATAAATTCAAATACTCATCGTCGTTGCCACAAACTATGATAGATAGCTCTGTTATATATTTTACAGGTTGACTTTATTGATAGAGTGATGATATGATAGTTGTTCTATCTTAACCAGCCCTTATTTTTAATCCTACAAATGACATTCCCCTATATTTGGGGCCTTGTGACTCGTGGCCGAATATAAGCATTTTCAAACCACATTTGCGTCAGCAGATCATCAAGCATTCCTTGAGTCAGCAGCAGACAAAGTGAAGCATATTATAGTTATCAGACAAATGTCGATGAAAATACACTTCTATAACTTGGTCCATCGCTTGGTGTATACTTGACAGTTTAAAGCTAACATACACACATACATGCACACACATGCGAGCGCATCAGACGGGTTGACAAATATACATACACACAGAACAGGACGGA